>AWOL01S0000934.1:0-24185 GCA_000715115.1 Nicotiana otophora
AGCCATTAAGCCACTTGTGCGGATCGGTTTTCGGTTCCGGTTCGGTTTTGAACACCCCTACTTGATATGCGTGGCTAGTAGGGGAATTACTAGAAGACATGCGGTGTGATAAGATGGGCTAAGTTAGCGTGTTTTGAGGTAAATATCTTGCCTAACTTTGTATGGGAGAATTACCCCTTAGAATAGGTGTTGTTTTTGTGATAATTGTGATGTGTGGAAGCCGTGTGCACAAGGTGACGAGTGTGCACACGGGCTAAATATGGAAATTTACCGGTTTTAGCTATGTAGATTCCTTTCATGCCTTAATCGAGTTACCTTAACATGTTATAGTCATCATTTCTAGTCTATTTTCACATGCTCTACTTGTCTTATCTCTTACTTGTTAATTGCCTTACATGTTTAGTTGAAGTTGCTGTTGTTTTCTCTATTCCTTATTCATTATTTAAACGTGAATTCTTTATTTGAAGTTGTTATTCTTGGAATATCTTGTTGATGAAACCGGTATTTAGTCTGTGATTCACACTGAGGCAAAGTGTTAAAGTCATAAAATACTATTCTGTTGAGTTATTCACTTCCGGTTGTTATTGTTTAGACTATTGTGTACATTGTAATTAAGCCATGGGCTCTTTATTGCGAAAACACTATTATTGTTGATTTCTTTGGCAAGTTGAGATATTGGGCACTTGAGGTGCAATTCGTGATACGCTGTGATATTGATACGCATGCGGTGGTATACGAATTTGGGGTTGAAACGCATGCGGTGAGATAAGGTGGGCTTGATACGCATGGCTAGTAGGGGAATTACTAGAAGACATGCGATGTGATAAGGTGGGCTAAAGCGTGAGATGCTAATTCGGGAAAATAATTTTCAAAACTAAATGCAAGACTCCCGCGGTGATATAAAGAAAGATTTGAATTATTCTTGTAATTTGAGACTACGAGGCGGTACCTCGGTAGTGACTTTTATTGGTATTGCTCTATTGCTGCACTTGTCTTTGGTTTTTTTGTTTCCTTAGCATATCATTCCTTGTTTTCTCCGTGTTGCATTATTTGCTTTAGTTCCGTGTAACTAACGTTTATATGTTATTTGTTGTTTCAATTTCATTGCTTTTGATATTACATTGCCATACACTTGTACAATATTGCTTATTAATTCCAGTAGGGCCTTGACCCGACCTCGTCATTACTCTACCAAGGTTAGGCTTGGCACTTACTGGGTACAGTTGTGGTGTACTCAGCTACACTTCTACAAATCTTTTGTGCAGATCCAGGTACCTCCTACTAGTCCAGGCATCAGTAAGCTGAGTTCGTACTTGGAGACTTCAAGGTACACCTGCCGGCGTCCGTAGGCCTCGGAGTCACCTTCTATCTATTTCTATATTTTCCTTCTTTTATTAGACTCAGTTGTATAGGGATAACTATGATGTCGTTGTAGAGCTTGTGACTCGATATCACCAGGTTTTGGAAAAAATTGTAAACGCTGAGCAGTGGAGTGTTCTTTATTAAGAATTGTTGAGTATTTGAGAGTTCATTTGCTAATTCAGTTATATTCCGCATGATTGTTAGGCTTACCTAGTCTTAGAGACTAGGTGCCATCACGACATTCTACGGAGGAAAATTGGCATCGTGATAAGTTGGTATCAGAGCTCTAGGTTCATAGGTGTTATGAGTCACAACCACGTTTAGTAGAGTCTTGCGGATTGGTACGGAGACGTCTGTACTTATCTTCGGGAGGCTATGGAACTTAAGGAAAAGTTTCACTTCTTTGATTCCTTATCGTGAGAATTTGTTGATTTTTAAATTCAAAATCTCTGTCTTTTTATTCTCTCACAGATGATGAGGACACGCACAACTGGATCTGATGATCATACACCCGCGCCTCCTACTAGAACCATGAGAGGCCGGGGCCGGGGCAGAGGCCGAGGACGGGCACGTGGTGTAGGTAGAGCACCTGCCCAAATTGCTACAGAAGAGCCACCAGTAGATCCAGTTGGAGAGCAGGCCCCTGGGACGCCTGTTACTACCCCTACACTTCAGGAGACTCTCGCCCAGGTTTTGAGCATGTTTGGCACTTTAGTTCAGGCGTGGTTGATTCCACGTACTCCTGCCAAATCTCAAACCGGGGGAGANTATCTCTTACTTGTTAATTGCCTTACATGTTTAGTTGAAGTTGCTGTTGTTTTCTCTATTCCTTATTCATTATTTAACCGTGAATTCTTTATTTGAAGTTGTTATTCTTGGAATATCTTGTTGATGAAGCCGGTATTTAGTCTGTGATTCACACTGAGGCAAAGTGTTAAAGTCGTAAAATACTATTCTGTTGAGTTATTCACTTCCGGTTGTTATTGTTTAGACTATTGTGTACATTGTAGTTGAGCCATGGGCTCTTTATTGCGAAAACACTATTATTGTTGATTTCTTTGGCAAGTTGAGATATTGGGCACTTGAGGTGCGGTTCGTGATACGCTGTGATATTGATACGCATGCGGTGGTATAAGATTTTGGGGTTGAAACGCATGCGGTGAGATAAGGTGGGCTTGATACGCGTGGCTAGTAGGGGAATTACTAGAAGACATGCGGTGTGATAAGGTGGGCTAAGTTAGCGTGTTTTGAGGTAAATATCTTGCCTAACTTTGTATGGGAGAATTACCCCTTAGAATTGGTGTTGTTTTTGTGATAATTATGATGTGTGGAAGCCGTGTGCACAAGGTAACGAGTGTGCACATAGGCTAAATATGGAAATTTACCGGTTTTAGCTATGTAGATTCCTTTCATGCCTTAATCGAGTTACCTTAACATGTTATAGTCATCATTTCTAGTCTATTTTCACATGCTCTACTTGTCTTATCTCTTACTTGTTAATTGCCTTACATGTTTAGTTGAAGTTGCTGTTGTTTTCTCTATTCCTTATTCATTATTTAAACGTGAATTCTTTATTTGAAGTTGTTATTCTTGGAATATCTTGTTGATGAAACCGGTATTTAGTCTGTGATTCACACTGAGGCAAAGTGTTAAAGTCATAAAATACTATTCTGTTGAGTTATTCACTTCCGGTTGTTATTGTTTAGACTATTGTGTACATTGTAATTAAGCCATGGGCTCTTTATTGCGAAAACACTATTATTGTTTATTTCTTTGGCAAGTTGAGATATTGGGCACTTGAGGTGCAATTCGTGATACGCTGTGATATTGATACGCATGCGGTGGTATACGAATTTGGGGTTGAAACGCATGCGGTGAGATAAGGTGGGCTTGATACGCATGGCTAGTAGGGGAATTACTAGAAGACATGCGATGTGATAAGGTGGGCTAAAGCGTGAGATGCTAATTCGGGAAAATAATTTTCAAAACTAAATGCAAGACTCCCGCGGTGATATAAAGAAAGATTTGAATTATTCTTGTAATTTGAGACTACGAGGCGGTACCTCGGTAGTGACTTTTATTGGTATTGCTCTATTGCTGCACTTGTCTTTGGTTTTTTTGTTTCCTTAGCATATCATTCCTTGTTTTCTCCGTGTTGCATTATTTGCTTTAGTTCCGTGTAACTAACGTTTATATGTTATTTGTTGTTTCAATTTCATTGCTTTTGATATTACATTGCCATACACTTGTACAATATTGCTTATTAATTCCAGTAGGGCCTTGACCCGACCTCGTCATTACTCTACCAAGGTTAGGCTTGGCACTTACTGGGTACAGTTGTGGTGTACTCAGCTACACTTCTACAAATCTTTTGTGCAGATCCAGGTACCTCCTACTAGTCCAGGCATCAGTAAGCTGAGTTCGTACTTGGAGACTTCAAGGTACACCTGCCGGCGTCCGTAGGCCTCGGAGTCACCTTCTATCTATTTCTATATTTTCCTTCTTTTATTAGACTCAGTTGTATAGGGATAACTATGATGTCGTTGTAGAGCTTGTGACTCGATATCACCAGGTTTTGGAAAAAATTGTAAACGCTGAGCAGTGGAGTGTTCTTTATTAAGAATTGTTGAGTATTTGAGAGTTCATTTGCTAATTCAGTTATATTCCGCATGATTGTTAGGCTTACCTAGTCTTAGAGACTAGGTGCCATCACGACATTCTACGGAGGAAAATTGGCATCGTGATAAGTTGGTATCAGAGCTCTAGGTTCATAGGTGTTATGAGTCACAACCACGTTTAGTAGAGTCTTGCGGATTGGTACGGAGACGTCTGTACTTATCTTCGGGAGGCTATGGAACTTAAGGAAAAGTTTCACTTCTTTGATTCCTTATCGTGAGAATTTGTTGATTTTTAAATTCAAAATCTCTGTCTTTTTATTCTCTCACAGATGATGAGGACACGCACAACTGGATCTGATGATCATACACCCGCGCCTCCTACTAGAACCATGAGAGGCCGGGGCCGGGGCAGAGGCCGAGGACGGGCACGTGGTGTAGGTAGAGCACCTGCCCAAATTGCTACAGAAGAGCCACCAGTAGATCCAGTTGGAGAGCAGGCCCCTGGGACGCCTGTTACTACCCCTACACTTCAGGAGACTCTCGCCCAGGTTTTGAGCATGTTTGGCACTTTAGTTCAGGCGTGGTTGATTCCACGTACTCCTGCCAAATCTCAAACCGGGGGAGAAGCACAAACTCCCACAGCCCGTACCGCAGAGCAACGGGTCCAGGTTGACCAGGTCCAGAGGTCATACCAGTGGAGTCGGTTGTCCCAGTTCAGCCCGAGGTTAGGGCAACAGCTTCTGAGGGGGAGCAACTCAGACTCGAGAGGTACAAGAAGTACCACCCTCCTACTTTCAGCGGTTTGTCTTCAGAGGACGCCCAGGGTTTTCTTGAGGAGTGCCACCGTATCCTCCGTACTATAGGTATTATGGAGTTGAGTGTGGTTGCTTTCACTACGTTCCAGCTTAAGGGAACGGCTTATCAATGGTGGCAAGAGTATGAGTTAGGTAGCCCAGACAAAGCAGCTTCACTCATCCGGGCTTAGTTCTCAGAGATGTTCATGAGGAAGTTTGTTCCCTACAGCCTTCGTGATGCATGGCATGCAGAGTTTGAGCAGTTGCGCCAGGGTACTATGACCGTATCAGAGTATGCTATCAGGTTCAACGAGTTGTCCCGACATGCACCAGCTTTAGTCTCCACAGTCAGAGAACGAGTCCGTCGATTTATCGAGGGGCTCAACCACAGTATTAGATTCAGCATGGATCGAGAATTGGAGATTGACATCCCATACCAGTAGGTAGTGGAGATCGCTAAAAGATTATAGGGTATATGGCTAGGGGAGAGAGAGGAGAGGGAGGCTAAGAGGCCTCGAGATTCAGGCACATATAGTGGTGCCCATGCCCCAGTTGCAGCCCGTCATGGTAGAGTCTATGTGAGTCATCCTATTCATTCAGCACTTCCATCTTCCAACGGTATGCCGGCTACTCCCAGGCCTCAGGTTTCCCATTATGCACCCCACTATCTAGTGCATCTCCTGCACGGATTACTTTTAGCGGTCAGTCAAGCCGACCAGGCCTGAGCCAGTTCCAGCATCCACGTCCTCTGAGAACTTATTTTGAGTGCGGTGACACTCTTCATATGGTGAGGGATTGCTCCAGACTCAGGAGGGATGCACCTCCACAGACTACTCAGGTCCCACGTATTCCATCGGGTCCTCAAGCTTCTCAAGGCGTGGTTACTGCACCAGTTGCCACTCCACTTGCACAACCAGCTAGAGGTAGAGGTCGCCCTAGAGGGTGAGGCCAAGCCAGATATTATGCTCTTCCGACTAGGAGGGAGGCAGTTTCATCAGACTTAGTCATCACGGGTATTGTTCTAGTTTGTCATAGACATGCATCGGTCTTATTTGATCCAGGCTCCACTTATTCCTATGTATCATCTTACTTTGCTTCATACTTGGGTATATCCCGTGTTTCTTTGAGTTCTCCTATTTATGTGTCCATGCATGTGGGAGATTACATTAGGGGTGGGCATTCGGTACTTCAATTCGGTATTAAGAACTTCGGTATTTCAGTATTCGGTTTATCAGTTGTGTATACCAAATACCGTACCAAAGTAATTTGGTATGGTTCGATATTTCTTATTTTAGTTCGGTACGGTTTCGGTACAGTTTCGGTTTGATACATATTCATATGTCACGTATTGCTAAGTGCTAAAAGCCTTAGCAAGAAGAAACAAAATTACAGTGCATGACTGCCTTCCTAATTTAGTAAAATCTTTCTTTTCATTTCTAATTAAAAAGAAATGAAATCTAGAGGCATTAGCATTCAATCAGCACCACTAATATATTTCCTTTGGACTGCAAAATGATACTAACTAAATTTAATACTAATATGAAAGGAAAGATTCTAACTAAAAGGAAACTCTTTCAAATTTGAATCAAATCCAGAGGCATCAGCGCCACTAAAACCAAAAATGGACTGCAAAATCATACTGAAAACTCTGAGCAGCAGCCCAGCAGTAGAATTTCTAACCCAGCAGCAGAATTTCAAATTCAAATTTACACTTTACACAGAAGCAACAAAAACACAGATGCATTGGGACAAAATTTGTTTATAGGTTATGCAACCTTTTGTACCCAAACAATAAGTTATTGGTTACAAAATACAAAGTTATAAACTGAAATTTGAAGAATGAAGAAGTTGTGAACTTGGTGAAGATTGAAGAATGAAGGTCAAAAATGAGGAAACCAGTAGTCACACTTGAGAGTCGTCGGCGCCGAGGTCGTGAAGTCGTCGTGACGTCGTCTCTATCACAGTCGCAACACTCGCAGTCGTAGTCGTAGCTGATCTGTTCTTCACCTCTTTCTTGAGACTTGAGAGAAACCTAATTTTAATTCCTATTCCTATTGTTAGAAAATAGAAACAAAGAAAAGACTAAGAGAGTAAGAGACTTGGGCTTAGTCTTATTGGGCTAGAAATAAACTTAAAATTTTGGGCTGGGCTAAGGTAGTGTAGGACTAGGATAGGAATTAGGAAGCACATGAAATACTTTAAAAATTCGGTATTTCAGTATACCAAAATATCAAAATCTTAATACTGAGGACTGTACCATTATACCGAAATACCGAATTATACCGAAATACCGAAAAAACCGAAACTTAAATACCGAATTAATTCAGTCCGGTTCGGAATTTAATTTTTTAAATTTTATGCCCACCCCTAGATTACATTATTGTTGACCATGTGTATCGTTCATGTTTAGTTGTTCTTGGTGATTTGAGACCAGAGTTGACCTATTGTTGCTCAGTATGGTAGGTTTTGATGTTATCTTTGGTATGGACTGGTTGTCTCCCTATCATACTATTCTTGATTATCATGCCAAGAAGGTGATGTTGGCTATGCCAGGTTTGCCGCGGTTGGAGTGGAGGGGTACTTTGGATTATGTTTCTAGCAGGGTGGTGTCTTTCCTTAAGGCACAACGGATGGTTGGAAAGGGATGTGATGTGCATCTAGCATATGTGAGAGATGTCAGTGTTGATACTCCAACAGTTGAGTCAGTTCTGGTAGTGAGGGACTATTCAAATATATTTACAGCGGATCTTTCGGGCATACTGCCCGACAGGGATATCGATTTTAATATTGATATATTACCGGGCATTCATCCCATTTCTATTCCACCATATTGTATGGCCCCAGCGGAGATGAAGGAGTTAAAGGAGCAGTTACAAGAGTTTCTTGATAAGGATTTCATTCAGCCCAGTGTATCACCTTGGGGTGCTCCGGTCTTGTTTGTAAATAAGAAGGATGGTTCGATGTGCATGTGTATTGATTATCGACAATTGAACAAGGTTACAGTGAAGAACATGTATCCATTGCCACACATTGATGACCTATTTGGTCAGTTATAGAGTGCTAGAGTGTTCTCAAAGATTGATTTGCGGTCAGGCTATCATCAGTTGAAGATTCGAGAGCCGGATATTTCGAAGACTACCTTTAAGACTCGGTATGGTCATTACGAGTTCCATGTGATGTCATTTGGGCTGACCAATGCCACAACAATATTCATGCACTTGATGAATAGTGTATTCCAGCCCTATCTTGACTCATTCGTCATTGTGTTTATTGACGACATCTTGGTGTACTACCGGAGCTGGGAGGATCATGAGCAGCACCTAAAAATCGTGCTCCAGACCTTGAGAGAAAAGAAGTTGTATGCAAAAATTTTAAAGTGTGAATTTTGGCTTGATTTGGTGGCATTTTTGGGTCATGTCGTGCCGAGTGAGGGGATTAAGGTAGATCCGAAGAATATTGAAGCAGTGTAGAGTTGGCCCAGACCGTCTTCACCTATTGAGATCCGGAGTTTTCTTGGTTTGGAAGGGTATTATCGCCGATTCGTAGAGGGCTTCTCATCTATTGCTGCTCCTATAAAAAGATTGACCCAGAAGGCTGTTCTGTTCAAGTGGACGAAGGAGTGTGAGGAGAGCTTTCAAAAGCTCAAGACTGCCTTGACTACAGCCCTATTTTTGGCATTGCCTACGAATTCGGGGCTTACACTATGTATTGTGATGCGTCGCGTATTGGCCTCGGCGCGGTGTTGATGCAAAACGGTAGAGTGATTACCTACGCGTCTAGATAGCTGAAGGTGCATGAGAAAAACTATCATGTCCACGACCTTACGATTATTCACGCCTTGAAGATTTGACGGCACTATTTGTACGGTGTCCCTTATGAGGTCTATATCGACCATTGGAGTCTATAACATCTGTTCAAACAGAAGGATCTTAACTTGCGTCAGCGGAGATGGTTAGAGTTTCTTAAGGACTATGATATCACCATTCTGTATCATCCCGGGAAGGCCAATGTGGTGGCCGATGCCTTGAGTCGTGAGGCAGAGAGCTTGGACAGTTTAGTATATCTACCGGCAGCAGAGAGGCCGTTAGCATTTAATATTCAGGCCTTGGACAACCAGTTTGTTAGATTGAATGTTTTAGAGCCGAGTTGAGTTTTGGCTTGTGTGGTTTTGGGGTCTTCCCTATATGATCGTATCAGAGAGCGTCAGTATGACGACCCCTATCTAATTGTCCTCAAGGACACGGTTCAGCATGATGATACCAATGTAGATGGTTTGCGTGAGGTATTTCTTCAAGAGGCTCACAGTTTGTGGTATTCCATTCATTTGGGTGCCGCCAAGATGTATCAGGACTTGAGGAAGCACTATTGGTGGAGGAGAGTGAAAAAGGACATAGTGGGGTATGTACCTCGATGCCTAAATTGCCAGCGGGTGAATTATGAGCATTAGCGGCCAGGCAAATTGCTTCAGAAGCTAGAGATTCCAGAGTGAAAATGGGAGCGAGTTACTGTGGATTTTATTGTTGGGCACCACGGACTCAGAGGAAGTTCGATGCAGCATGGGTGATTGTAGATAGGTTGACCAAGTCGGCTTATTTCATTCTAGTTTATTCTTCAGAGCAGCTGGCTCAGGTCTATATTCGCGAGATCGTCAGACTTCATGGCATGCCGGTATCCATCATCTCTGACCGAGGTACGTAATTTACATCACAGTTCTGGAGGGCCTTACAGCATGAGTTAGGCATGCGGGTTGAGTTGAGTATAGCATTTCACCCTCAGATGGACGGACAGTTCGAGTGCACTATTCAGATATTGGAGGATATGCTTCGTGCTTGTGTGATGGAGTTTGGGGTTTCTTAGGATCAGTTCTTGCCTCTTGCGAAGTTTGCCTACAACAATAGCTACCAGTCGAGAATTCAGATGGCTCCGAATGAGGCTTTGTATGGGAGGCAGTGTCGGTCTCCGGTGGGTTGGTTTGAGTCGGGTGAGGCTAGGCTATTGGGTACAGACTTGGTTTAGGATGCTTTGGAAAAGGTTAAATTGATTCAAGATCAGCTTCGCACAGCCCAATCCAGACAGAAGATTTATATAGATCGGAAGGTTCGCGATATTGTATTCATGGTTGGGCAGCGGGTCTTGATCCGGGTTTCACCCATGAAGGGTGTTATAACGTTTACGAAGAAAGGCAAGTTGAGCCCTAGGTATATCAGACCTTTTTGAGATTCTTGAGAGGATTGGAGAGATGGCCTACAAGCTTGCACTACCATCTAGTCTAGCTACAGTTCATCCAATGTTCCATGTTTTTATGCTCCGGAAGTATCACGATGATCCGTCTCACGTGTTATACTTTAGCTCAGTCCAGTTGGACAAAGATTTGTCTTATGTTGAGGAGCCGGTGGCCATTTTGGACAGGCAGGTCTGAAAGTTGAGGTCGAAGAATATTGCTTCAGTGAAGGTTTAGTGGAGGGGTCAACAAGTTGAGGAGGCAACTTGGGAGACTGGGCATGATATGCGCAGCCATTATCCTCATTTTTTCACCACTTCAGGTATGTCTCTATACTCGTTCGAGGACAAACGTTTATTTTAAGAGGGGGAGGATGTAACGACCCGACCAGTTATTTTGAGTATTTTAGCCCTGATCCCCTATTTATGGCCTCCTCTATGTTATATTATGGTTATGTGACTTGCCGGGGTGTTTGGTTTTTTGTTTCTGGTGAGTTTTGGATTGAAATGGGACACATAGTCTCTAAGTTGGAAGTTTAAATTGAAAGAGTTGACCATAATTTGACTTTTGTGTAGAAGACTCCGAAATGGAGTTTTGTCCGGATATTGATTTCGAGGTCCGTATGTCGTTCTGGCGTGAATTGGCGAAAGTTAGAAAGTTAAAGGTTTGGAAGATTGGAAAGTTTGACCGGAAGTTGACTTTATTGATATCGGGGTTGGATTTCGATTCTGAAAGTTGGAATAGGTCATTCATGTCATTTATGACTTGTGTGCAAAATTTGAAGTCAATCGGATTTTCTTTGGTATGAATCAACATTAGTTTTAAAATTCAGAAGTTCATAAGTTTATTAGGCTTGAATCGATTCGCGATTCATGGTTCTTGTGTTGTTTGATGTGATTTAATGCTTCGAGCGTGTTCGAATAACATTTTAGGACTTGTTGTTATATTTGGTTGACATTTCGAGGTCCTCGGGTATAAGTCGAACCATGTTTGGCACATTTAGCAACCTTGAAGACTGTTGAATTTGCTGTTACTGGTTTCCTTGTACGCGATCGCGAGTTGGGATTCGCGATCGTGAAGAGTTGTTTGGTGAGCTGGTAAAAGTATTCTATGCGATCGCAAGAAGGGTCTCGAGATCACGATGTTTGGAGAGTCAGTGAATCGCAAACGCGTGTCATTGGTTGCGTCCGCGGAGAAGGAAGAGGAGGCTGCAGGTCCACGCATTTTTGTTCATCGTGATCGCGTGAATTTTTCCGCTATCGCGTAACTTTTAGAGGCAGTATGTCGCGTTCGCTGAGTGTTAATTTGGCATCCTGTGAATTTGTGCTTCGCGGTCTTGAAGCAATTCCCGCGATCACGAAGACGAATAACACTTGGGCAGAATTTAAAGTTCAAAACGTGTGTTTCATCTCATTTTTCATAATTTGGACTTAGAGAGCTCTGTGTGAGGATTGTTTCAAGGAAATCGTTGGGGGTAAGTGATTCTAACCCCGATTGGTGTATATTTCATGAATCTATTGCTATTTTCATCATCTAATTAGGGATTATTTTAACAAATATACCACTAGGCAGGCTGCCTAGCGGCTAATATATATATATATATATATATAATCCCAAAAATATGGATAAAAGTCTTACAAGGTGTCCAAACCAATGTAAAAAGTGTAAACTACTACTAGCTAGTGCTATGACACAAAAAACTAAAACTAGTGAGCTAGTTATTACAAAGTAAAAGAATGTATGCTTCCATATCTATGTAGTGCAAGTGGATCCAAAGGCCAAGGGCAATAACAAAGTAGCACCTCTAATGCTCTCACCAGGCGCTAGGTTATGCATTCCATAGGACAAGATTACAATGGACAAGGCTAGTGTAGATTCCAAACAAGCACACCATTGTAATGAAGCTATCCAGATCTGATAAACACATGTGTTGATCTATCTTGAACTCTTCAGTCTTGATCTCCATTTCCAAGCATAGTCATCCTCAGCAATATTAGATAAGAGATTAACTAGACAATACCAACGATATTCCTGTATAGCTTTGGGCCATAGCTGTCTGCTTAGAAGATAAGTGTCATGTATTACCTTCTCATCTCCGGATTGAGTTTGAAAGCACACTAATACCACTGGATAGTGATCAAACAATACATAATATGAAATATATAGATGAAGCAGCAGCTGCCTATGTGTGTTAGCTAAGTCAAAGACATTGTGCAGTTCAGGAGCACACTGTCAAGGCTCTTCTACAATATGAATCCAGCATGTATGAGAAACACCATATAAGCAGCTCTATCAAACCCTAGTAAGAGGAAGTGTATCACCTTGTAAGCTTTTGTTGTAACCTATGTAATGCCTTTTTGCCTTACCAATTCTATATGCTGCCAAACCACCCCCAGGCTGAGCATGATGACATGCTAATACTACTGGGAAGTCATCTACCAACACACAGAAGTATACAACAAAGAAAAATGGGGCAAGATCAGGCAGTGCATCAAATATTGAGATCATCAATTAGGTGCCTTTCTTTTTGCTAACGTAACCCTAAGATTAGGGATTTGATCTTTGTCTAGATTGATTAATCTCCTTCCTGCACTTGGCAATTCAGAGAATGAGTGAAATGAGATTATACTTGCAAAAGAAAAAATAAGGTTAGCTAAATAATCTGCCACTGCATTTCCCTCCCTTAGTACATGTTGAAAGATCACATTGAATTGATTCTTCATCCCCTTTATCTTCTTCATTTCTGCACCAATGCACCAGGGTGGATCTCAATCCCTTATAATGATCCTCTTCATTACCAAAGAGTCAGTCTCAATGATGAGCAGATGAAGCTGTTGGTCAACACAGTAAGCCAAGCCTTCAACAACTGCTTTTGATTGAGCCACAATATTGGTTGTCTCACCTATTTCTTAGCCTTAGCATACACCAAATCTCCACCACAATCTCGCACACAAAAGCCATAGGAATTAGGTCCAGGATTACCTCTAGAAGAACCATCTGTGTTACACTTAATCCAACCACCATATGGAAACTGCCAGGCTACTCTCTTGGTCACTACATAAGGTTTATAACCTTAAAAAAACTTGATCATATCCGGCCACAATAATGGAACATTTGGTATCCAAGGATACCTCACCTTTGCTAGGTAGTGTAGAGTCTTATTTACCTCATGAATCACCTTATTGCAAGACACTAGACCTCCATTCTTCATTGTATTTCTCCTCTTCCAAAGCTCCTGTGTGATCACAACTGGTACTGCCTGCATCAATGGCTTTAGCTTGGGGTAGCATTGAGTATTCCAGCATGCTCTTATCACCTGATGTACCTATACCATGCTGACGATTATACATGTTTCTTGAAGAAAAACCTTCCACACCCTAGCTGCAGTATCACTTGTAAGGAATAGATGCTGGAAGGTATCTTTCTGTGGTGACAAGCAACACCAACACTTAGATACTACCACATATCCATTTCTCCTCCAAATATCATCAGTATGTATCTTGCCTTTCTACAATCTCCATAGAAAGAATGAGATTTTGAAAGGCAAACCTTTGGTCCACATTAGCTTGTATTCTGCATTTATGGGAGCCCTATACCTTAGAATTTGCCATGCACTACTCACTTTAAATATTCTTGAGGTTGTAGGCATCCACTTGGGAGTGTTCCCGTATTCATCACTGTCGTCAAAGTGTACCTCTTGCCTTATATGATCTACAATATCACCTGGAAAAGATTGCTCAAATATCTGATCATTCAAATTGTCTTCTTCCCTCAACTCAGCCACTTCATGTAGTTCTTCATTGATTGGAAAGTTTGGGGGCACAACATGATATAATGCTCCTATTCCAGTACAATTTCATGCCATACATTGGTAGAACCCCTATTCATCTCCCATAGTATTTCATGTTCCACTTCTTCCCTTGCTTTCAACATCTTTCTCCACATATGTGACCCCTCTCTAAATTGAACTACTGTAGGTAGTTCCTTCTTACAATACTTGTTCCACATAAAGTTTAACCATAAGAACTTTGTTGTTCTGAACTTCCACCATAGCTTAGCAAATAAAGCCTTGGATACATCAAATAAAGATCTGAACCCTAGACCACCTTCATCTTTTGGTAAGCATAAGTTCAGCCATTTTGTCCAGTGACTACTCTTTCCTTCCTCTTTCTTACTCCAGAAAAACCTAGCAAAGTTCTTGTGCAAATGTTTCAGCACATTGTCAGGAGGATCCAGTACTGATAGTATATGTGTAGACATGTTTTGAAGTACACTAGTGATAAGTGTTGCCTTGCCACCATAAGATAGTAGCTTTCCTTTCCAGGAATGCAGTTTTGCTTTCACCTTCTTAATGACATCATTATAGTAATCCTTCCTCCTTCTTGTGTAGAAAATAGGGCAGCCTAGGTAAGTAAATGGAAACCCACCCTTATGAAATCCAGTGATTGCACCTACTGAGGAGAAGAGAGATCCTGCCACATTAGCATGCATGTAGTGTGAACTCTTGGCCTTGTTAATCAGCTGACCAGAAGTCTGCTCATATAGTGTTAGAACCTCAATCACTTTCCTTAGTGAATAAGAATCAGCAGAGGCAAATATGATTGTATCATCAGCATAAGTCAAGTGGTTCAAAGGATCAGTCCACTTTGGCATACCATAACCTTTAAAATCTGTCTTTAAATAGCTTGTTCAAAGATCTTGATAGCACCTCAGCTGAGAGAATGAACAATGCTGGAGAAAAGGGATCACCTTGTTTGACTCCTCTTGTAGGCCTAAAGAAGCCTGAAGCTTGGCCATTTACTAGCACAGAATACTGGTTGTTTGAGAGCAGGATCCATATCATGTTTATGAAGTTCTTAGCAAATCCCATATTCCTCAACACATGTAGTAGATACTTCCAAGAAACCCTATCATAAGCCTTTGCCATGTCCAACTTGATCACCACATTAGCATGCTTCCCCGTTTACCTTATATCAGTCACAATCTCATGTGTAAGTAAGATATTCTCAAAGATACTTCTCCCTTTAACAAATCCAGATTGATTAGAGGATATCAGTAATGGTAATATCTTCTCCAATCTATCATGCATCACCTTTGAGATTAACTTGTTTATGAAGTTGCTTAAGCTTATAGGCCTTAAATCTGAAAATCCACGAGCTTCGTAGGCAGTAACACAAGATTAGTGTGATTAATTAATTTTGGTAAAGAAGATCCACTATAGAACACCTGTAGCATATTGAAGATATCCTCCCCTACTATATCCTAGCACGCTTGATAGAAAATAGCAGTGAAACCATCTGGTCCACTTGCACTATCACCACTCAAAGAGAAGACAACTCCCTTCACCTCTTCTTTACTTGACATCTTGTATAACTCCGTGTTTTGCTCAAATGTCACCATAGCAAGTACATTGTTCAGAAGATCAAATCTAGTAGGATCCCCTTCTTGAGTGAACTGTTTTTGAAAGAATTCAACAACTTCATTGGCCATCTTCTCTTGTGTTTCAAACCACACTCCATCTCTATTTTGAATCCTTTTGAGTTGCAATTTTTTCCTCTTACCATTCACATGGTTATGAAAAAATCTTGTGTTTCTTCAATTCAGCTTGTGTCTTTTGAAGCACAATTCTATTATTAATAGTAGGCTCCTCCTCAAACAACTTCTCCTTAATTCTTACAATGTCCTCCCTAATAGCAAGCATGCTTGAATATATCCCCATATGTTAACTTACTCCATTTGGATAATGCTATCTTTAACCTCTTCAATTTCAGCTTGAACATCAAGAAATGATCTCCAATAAAATCCGCCACCCAATTCTGCCTAACGACCTCCTTAAATATGTCATGCTTTGCCCAGAAATTGAGAAATATGAAAGGCTTCACAAACTGCATTACATCATCTCCACAACTCATCAACAAAGGTGCACGATCTGAGCCTGTTCTTATAAGGTGTTCTACCTCAATATTAGGAAAACAATTCTAGAAAGGTAGATTGACAAGAATCCTGTCCAGCCTTTTGAAAATACATTTAATATTAGGTCTCCCATTCCACTAAGTGAAAGGGCTTCCTTTGTATTCAAGGTCAAACTGTGCACATGAATTCACACAAAAACAAAAAATCTTCATATTCTTGAGGATATACTAATAGACCTCCTATCTTTTCTTCTACACTTAAAACCACATTGATGCCTCCACCAACTACCCAAGGTAACTCCATGTCACTGGCTAAATAATACAAATTGTCCCACAATTCCAGTCTATCCAGAGAAGAACACTTAGCATACATAAATATCATCATGATGTGCTTACTAATGCCTTGATGATAAACCTTTATAGCCACCTGTTGTTCAGTATCTATCAGCAATTCCCATTCTACAACACTATCCAAGAATAGCCAGATTTTACCATTGATGTTTGCAAAAGCATTATCCATTCCTAGCCTCCTCTTGTACCTATGAATATGCCTGGAATTCTGGAATGGTTCCATGAGTGCAACAATAAAAAAACCATGCTCTCTTTTCATACTAATCACCCTCTGAAAAGCCTGCTAAGTTCTAACAAACCTTATATTCCAAATCAGTGTTTTAATCATCACTTGGTTGTTGAGGCTGCCCTTTTAGGCCGAATTCTTTTAGGTTGCAATGGTTCTTTAGTTTGTGTATACTTCTTGCCTTTATTACCACTCTTTGTATAAGCTCTTGGTCACAAATCCCCTTCCCTAGCTACAACTTTAAAGTTTCCAACAGTAGATTCATCATCACCCTCATCCTCCATTTGTTGTTGTTCTACCAATGCATTGTGAATGTCCACATGTAAGACATTGTGTATAATAACATCATGTAGCACCTCATTGGGAGACTTCAAGGGTACATTGACCTGGATTTGCAGTGGAAGCCCAGTGCTTGAAGCACAAGCCATTGGTACAGTTTCTAATGCACCTGACAACCTAGGTACAATAGCATGCTCCGGCTGCTCATGCCCCATGCCTGAATCCTTCAAGATCTCAGAACCATTCTCTTGAACAGCTAAAGAATCCTGTATAGCTCTGAATTGAAGCTTATAGATAGAACCCAAGCTAGGGTTCACTGTAGCAAATTTCCCTGGAATTACTGTTCCATTGGGATCACCAACCTTACCACCAGTTATTTGATGATCTGACCCCACTTTATCCTCCAAGACATCCACATTAACATCCCTAACTTGACCATTCCCTGAAAATTCCACCGGAACACCATCAACCCTGGCCAAAACCACCTCAGCACTTCTAAGGTTTACTGTTACATTGGATTGCTTCTAATTAGGGATTTGTTTTAGCAAATAGACCACTAGGCATGCTGCCTAGTAGTTTTTATATTAATAATAAATAGAGAAACCACAAAGTAAGAGTACAAGTAAGGGATACAAAAGCTGCAGTAGTGTTGCCGCTATGTCTTGGCTATATAATCATCCTTCTGCTCCTCCAATGCCCTATAGAAGCCTTAAAAGGCTTCCGGCGTAGTCTCACGGGGCGAATGATCTCATATCCATCTGGACATTTTCCAAAGGCGTAGTACCTAAGAAATCACAAACTGCGCTAGACCACCTTACAATTCCGAATGAGGCATTAATAACCTCAACTACTAACAAGAATGTAAAAAATATAAAGTAGAGTGTATTAAGTATTGTATGATCATCATAGAGTTTATAACACACTCTATGATGATATTACATATGATTATGCTAATGAAATGGTAAAATAAGATTATGTAATAATTAGTGTCTTGCCCTCTATACTATATCTTTGTGAACTGTTCGAGTTGTAGAATGTTGTCGTCTTTATCAACCTTCTTCAAAATGTCTTCAAAATTCATCATTTTTCTTTGATCGGTCGGACTTGTTGGATCTTGTCGATGTACTTTGGGCTGGAACCTTTTCTTTGCAACCCTCATCGGAGGTTTCCTAATTGTAGGGCCTTGTGTCAACTTTCCATCCCAGCTATGTTGTCTTTCGTGTGATATCCTTGTGCTCTTGGTGGTACCGCTTCTCAGCTGTCTAGGCGAAACATCTCCTTCCCTCGCTATATTTGCAAATGTGTTGTCTAGTAGTTCATCCTCTTCCCCTTTTTCAAAGAAGATTTGTTCCATAATTCTCCAAAAGTTTCAATCGGATTGAATCCGGAAACAAGTGTTCCTTGGTTGTTCCTAAGAGTACCAAGATCTCTCAAACTGTCCATGTCATGTGTAACAAGATAATGGAGCATATTTGTTGGTGTCAAATTGTATGTTGCGGATATTGAAGTGTTAACTCCGGAAGGTACAAATACATCAGCATTTGGACTCAAACCTTTCTTCATTAGAACCATGTGTGCTGAATTAGAAACCTGCTCGTTTTGTACAGTTGTTGCCTGGTCCTGTGATGGAAGTGTTGCTGTAAATTGAGATGTTGGATCTTCACAATCAGCATAAAAGATATATGTAATATCTTCTTCCTCTTCTTGAACTTGGTCAGCCTAAGCCTTTCGATTCAATATAAATGCACTCGTAGCCCTTTGCTGCTCCTTTGAATTAGTTTACTCATTTGTGGATGTTTGAGAGAGCGATGCCAACCATTTGTTTGCTTGTTTGTTATTGCCCATGGACAATAGTTGCTATCCAGAATCATCTGCATGTTCACCAAAAGAGTCTATCGATTGGGAGGGTACCTCAAAGACTGTTGTATTCAATGTGACAAGCGGTGCCATGATATTTGTAGTTGTGTTCATCATCATAGCTGCCTGGGAATCCTTTACCATTTGAGCTAGTTCAGGATTGGAAATATGCAGTGTTGGTGTTGCTGCATCAGCTAGTTGAGTTTGCTCACAATTTTGATCATTAACAGTTACGAGCTGAAGTCGAGCACGTTGGTCCTCTGCATTTTTCTGTTACTTTTCACGACCTGTGTAGCCTATATTTCCAATTGCTGGTCTTGTCGCATCCTCTAGTTATTGGTTCGTATCCTCAGGCTCATTCATAGCATGCTCGACATCACACAACAAAGCATCAAAAGAGTTGGAGATCTCAATGACTGTCGATGAGTCAAACGGATTGTGAAGGGCTGGAGTTTGCTTCTTGGTAGGTGATCTATTCACCTCTGTCCATTTCTTACTCTTTGTATATGATTTTGTTTGAGCTGAAGCCGATTGCCTTGGAGTATCATGTACATGCCCAGCATTTTTAGCCGTTGAATTAACAACCATAGTTCGATCCTCATTATTTTGCAAGTAAGTAGTAGGTATGAAAATCCCAGCTGTTGCATGCTCCTTGCCAGATGATCCTTGAAGTTGTTTAGCCTCTATATTGACCCCCTTAGACCCCGTGGAATCTGCATATTGTAATGTCTCAGCACCCAATGTAGTAGTAGGTTTAACAATCCAGTGATAGCTCGAACACCAGGTAGTTCAGCTACATCAGTATCCCCCAGCATTGAAAAAACAGCCTCACTACTCAATGCCTTAGGAATTGTAGATGCTGCATATTCTAATTCCATAACATCTACATGATCAACATTAGTTGTTTCTCTCAAACGAACAACACCTTTAGGCAGCACACTAGAAACTTGAAATTTAACATCTTTTAAAATCTTTCTAGATGAATCAATTTGTGTGTGATTCTTAGCATTGTGTACTTGATCAACTCTAATTATTGCACTGCTATTCACCAGCTGCTGAAGCTGCCTAGTTTCAATAACTGAACCTTTAAGAACTCTAGATGAGCATCGATCACCCACAACCTCGTACAACCTAGGGAATATTGAACTAGTAGCTGGATCCACAGTTGCATTCGATGTCATACTCCACGAAATTCTCAGTTCCTTTATCGACAATATGCAACTTAACCTTCTTGGGGTGTTTGTCTAAGAGATCAAGAAGCACTTTATCCCTTGCAGCACTTGGCCTTGTTCGATCCTATGTAGCTTTATCAACAGCAAGCGGTTTCCCACACGCTGAAGCGATTGACAACAACGATTTCTTTGCAAAACATATTGGCGGCAGATCGTGAAACGATATCCACACTACTTCTTTTGAAGTTTCCTCTCAAGGATTGAATCCTAGAGTCCATGGAAATGTTCTAAAAAACTATTCTTCACCTTTGGCCTTTATATATCTAGCAGATCTTGATAAAACCATAACAAAGTCTTCATAGAGATCGAATCTTACCAAGATATGTCGGAATTCGAGTTGTCCAATATTGCATCAACCTTTAACTTCTTGGACTGGGAGAATCCGCCTTAGCTCTTGTAAATCTGGTTTTCCATAAGAAAACTTAATAATCACAGCTTGATGCAAACCTTCTTCCATGGTGAATTGATTAGCATCATCCATAGAAAATTCGACTGTTGATTCTCCATGGACAAACTTCACTGGAATCAACTCGATTTTAGGTGAAATAGTGGTTGTTTTTGTAGATTGAATTCGAGAAGCATATGTTTGTGGAATAGAAGGATTAATGTTTGGATTATTTGTGTTTTGATGTTGTTCTCCCACATCCAAAGGATGGGGAGAGATCGTGGCAGCCATGGCTGCACTACTCCATAAAAGACGGCCAAAATATAAGAGAGAAGAGAGAGCGTTTTTCTAGAGAGATAATTTTTTTTCTTTTAATTAGGGATTTGAATTGAAAATTTGGGGGAAAAAGTGTGAAAATTTCCTAGACTAGATTTTGGGGTTTTGAAAGGTGAATTGAGGTCAGATTTGAGTAATTCTTATATGGTTGGGCTCAGTATCGAATAGGTGTTCGGATTTTATAATTTTGGTCAGGTTTCGAAATGCGAGCCCAGATTGACTTTTTAAGTTGACTTTTTATTTCTTTGCAAAGATCGTAACTTTATTATTCAAATTAGTTTCCTATAGTTTATATTTATGGTATGAAGTTGTCTTAGCTAGATTCGAACCGTTCAGAGTTGGATAATCGAGGGAAAGACCTATTAGTGGATTGAGTTAGCGTGTTTTGAGGTAAGTGTCTTGCCTAATTTTGTGTGGGGGAATTACCCCTTAGGATTGGTGTTGTTTTTGTAATAATTGTGATGTGTGGAAGCCGTGCGCGCAAGGTGACGAGTGTGCACATAGGCTAAATGTGGAAATTTACCAGTTTTAGCTATGTAGATTGCTTTCATGACTTAATTAAGTTACCTTAACATGTTATAGTCATCATTTTTAGTCTATCTCCACATGCTCTACTTGTCTTATCTCTAACTTGTTAATTGCCCAACATGTTTAGTTGAAGTTGTTGTTGTTTTCTCTATTCCTTATTCATTATTTAACTATGAATTCTTTAATTGAAGTTGTTATTCTTGGAATATCTTGTTGATAAAATCGGTATTGATTCCGTGATTCATATTGAGGCAAAGTGTTAAGTCATGAAATACTATTCTGTTGAGTTATTCACTTTTGGTTGTTATTGTTGAGACTACTATGTACATTGTGATTGAGCCATGTGCTCTTTATTGTGAAAATATTGTTATTGTTGATTTTTTGGCAAGTTGAGATATTGGGCACTTGAGGTGCGATTCGTGATATGTTGTGATATTGATACGCATGCGGTGGTATAAGGTTTTTGGGGTTGAAATGCCTGTGGTGAGATAAGGTGGGGTTGATACGCGTGGCTAGTAATGGAACTACTAGAAGTCATGTAGTGTGATAAGATGGGCTAAAACGCGGATGCTATTTCGGGAAAATGATTTTCAAAACTAAATGCAAGGCTCCCGCGGTGATATAAGGTAATATTTAAATTATTCTTGTGATTTGAATCTAGGAGGCGGTACCTTGGTAGTAACTCTTGTTGGTATTTCTCAATTGCTGCACTTGTCTTTGGTTGTTTTGTTTCCTTATCATATCATTCCTTGTTTTCTCTGTGTTGAATTATTTGCTTTAGTTCCGTGTAGCTAACCTTGATATGTTATTTGTTGTTTCAATTCCATTTCTTTCCATACTACACTGCCATACACTTGTACATTTTTCTTATTTATTCCAGTAGGACCTTGACCTGACCTCGTCACTACTCTACCAAAGTTAGGCTTTTCACTTACTGGGTACCGTTGTGATGTACTCATGCTACGCTTCTGCACAACTTTTGTGCAGATCCAGGTACCTCCTACCAGTCCAGGCATCGGTGAGCTGAGTTCATACTTGGAGACTTCAAGCTACACCTGCCGGCATCCGCAGGCCTTGGAGTCACCTTCTATCTATTTCTATATTTTCCTTCTTTTATTAGACTCAGTTGTATAAGGATGACTATGATACCGTTGTAGAGCTTGTGACTTGATATCACCATGTTTTGGGGAAAATTGTAAATGCTGAGCAGTGAAGTGCTCTTTATTATGAATTGCTGAGTATTTGAGAGTTCATTTGCTATTTCAGTTATATTCTGTATGATTGTTAGGCTTACCTAATCTTAGAGACTAGGTATCATCACAACATCTTACAGAGGGATATTGGGGTCGTGACAATTGGGTAGTCATTTAGGAACCATTTGCATATCCAATGACTTCCTATTAGAAATATATCATATTAACACTGATAGCATTACATTCCATAGAAGGGGACACAACCTTGGTTTCTGAATCTAATTAATAACTTCTCTTAACAATTCACAATTATCAAACTCTTTCCAAACTAACGGAGTAGATTATGAAACTCTTTCCAAACTAACGGAGTAGAATTAGTCAAGTGACACACTATTCAAGTAACCTTTTCACGCCTAATCCCTTTGGGGTTCGACCTCAACCTAGTTGGGTAATTATATTTGACATTGACCGCCTTACACCATTTATATAGGTGTAATTTTAGCGTATCAAATTTTGGCTCAGTTGTCAAGGAATACGATTTTGAAATTACTAACTAGTATGTGCTTTACTTTACGTCTTTTTCTATTCCATCACACTTTGCTTGTTTTGTTTGGTATCACTAGGAAAGCATGGGCGAGCCGGTGAATGTATTTGCAGATATGGATGAGTATATTGATGATTCAAACGTCATTGTCCCTCCTAGAGTTGACGCGACTACCTTCAAAGTGGAACACAATTTATACCAAATGCTAAAGCGAGAGGGGTTCTTCCGAAATTCCATTGACGAGGATCCAACACAACACCTCAAAAATTTTGTGAGTGTCTGTGCAATGCATAAACAGAATCATGTTGTCACACCCCAACCTTGGGAGGTGCGACCAACACACGATGCCCGAAGGCCCGTGCGAATTGACGTATGCTCTTACATCTCTTATTTCATAAAATCTAGGCCATTGAGGCCTCCAAGTAATACTCACCAGAATAAAAATGTGCAAAACTGACTAGAAAAAGAAACATTGGAATTTTATATATGATCATCACTATCACCAATATAGTCATGCCCAACCATTACATGCAACCGAACTCTAACACTAGCCTGCAAGCCTAAAGAGTGCCAAAAGAACATACACATATACAGCTTGGTCGGGACTAGGCCCCACCATACCCAAAATGATGAGAACACCTGCTTCAATACCTATCGACCTTTAAACAACTAGTCCGGAGACGTGGAGAGCAACAACCAACAGCTAAATCTTGCACCTACTGGGGAGGGGAGTTACAGGTTCTATCTGCACCTGTGTGCATGAACACAGTGCCCAAAAGATAGGGAGGTCAGTACGGGAACATGTACTGAGTATGTAAGGCTAAGAAAGTATGTAAATTAGAGACGTAACATAAGAGATATGATTGTAGGATTTCAACCTGGGTACCGAAGAAAAGACATCGTGGACATAAATTGTAGAAGCCATAAACTTATAGGGATGCGACTATACGAAGGGTTAGACCACTAATTGACTATATGCAATAAATATAGTACCATATTACTTAGCCCCTCACTGGGGCATCTTATTTTATATCGTACCCGGCCTCCAGAGGACTCGGTAAATTTTATTTCTTTCGTCACATTGTACCCGACATCAAGAGGTCTCGGTTGTACCTGTCCTTAAGAGATCGTTCGTGCCCAGCCACACAATGGCTCGAAATTGTGTTTTACTACATTGTTCCATACCCGTACTCATAGAGAGCTCGGTCGTACCCAGCCATACAAGGGCTCGATAGTGTAAAACATTGTATCTCTTCGTACCCAACTGATCTGTGGTTGTATAGTAGGTGTCATACCCGGCCGTCTATAGTGCATCTTGATAAAGTAAGATAGGAACATATATATATA
>AWOL01S0000934.1:27063-60377 GCA_000715115.1 Nicotiana otophora
TATATATATATTAGACCCTAAAAGAAATGCTACCAGCAAGAATGTATAAGGACAGAACAACGTCACTGAGAGAAGCTTAGAACTGCCCAACCTTACAGTGTAGAAATCATTTAGAATGAAGGGAATACTTGCACTAACTCATGCCAAGAGAGAAAGTTTTCCTACATACCTTGTTAAAGAACTAACTACGCTCCTATGGTCTGTGCTTCTAATCTTCAGAAACAATACCACCAGATGATAAATGTTACAGCAACGATTCCAAGTTTCTTCAAGCAAAATCCTAATAAAATCGCCTTCTGACTCAATTTGGCCTATTTTGAAATTCAAAGGAGATCTAAGACCGTTTTCGGTGAGTTATAGTGAGAGATATTCCTATAAAAATGAAAGAGAATAAGCCTCACTTCCTTTATATACATATACCAAGCATAGGAAACTCCATCAGCTGCACATGCAAAATGGGTCGCCCTGCCCCGATTGCAACACCCGGCAAGCCAACTGGCATTAGCCTGCTGAAATATGTCATTCCCTTTTGACCCCTCTATCTCCATATGTGTCACAAGATGATTCGCCGTGTCAGAGGTCAAACTCACTAAGATTCATTTTATATGTTTGGTGTAACATCATCCCCCCCTTCGAAATATTCATCCTCGAATGTTGAATCATGGCCCATCATGATAGACTCATTGTTGTCTCCCATAGTGCAAAATAGATGGGGGTACCTTGACTTCATATCTTCTTTAGCTTCCCATGTCACTTCTTCCTTACCTTTGTTCATCCAAAGTACTTTAATCGAAGCCACTTCTTTAGTTCGCAACTAATAGACATGACGATCTAAAATATCCACCGGAACTTCTTCGTAGGGTAGACTATCTGTGACTTGAATATCTTCAACATGGATAATACGGGACAGATCGCTCAAGCACTTTCGAAGCATAAATATATGGAATACCGGATGCACTGCTTCTAGTTCCTGGGGCAGTTCAGGCTTAGATGCCACTTGGTCGACCCTTTGAATAATTCGGTATGGTCCGATGTACCGGGGGCTGAGTTTGACTTGCTTACCGAATCTCATCACGCCTTTCATATACGACACCTTCAAGAACACCCAATCTCCTACAACGAACTCTGAATCTCGCCGTCGATTATCCGAGTAAGATTTATGCCTGCTTTGAGCAATCAATAATCGACTTCGAATTATTTTCACCTTTTCCACAGTCTGTTGCACCAATTCAGGGCCCAATAACTTGGCTTTACCAACTTTGAACCAGTCGATAAGATATCTACACTTTCGTCCGTATAGGCGTTACCTCGTATAGTGCCATCTAAATGCTAGCATGATAGTTATTGTTGTAAGAAAATTCGATGAGTTGTATGATCCTCCCAATTTCCCTTGAAGTCTAATATACAGGCTCGTAACATGTCCTCGAGTATTTGAATAGTGCGCTCAGCCTAACCGTCTGTTTGTGGATGGAAAGTTGTGCTAAGATTGATCCTCATTCCCAACCTTTTTGGAATAATTTCCAAAAGTTAGCTGTAAACTGGGCACCTCTGTCTGATATGATGGAAACTGACGCCCCGTGAAGTCGAACTATTTCCTTAATATACAACTTAGCATAATCTTCAGTCGAAAAAGTAGTCTTTACTGGTAGGAAATGAGCTGGCTTGGTAAGTCGATCCACAAGCACCCATATGGAATCAGATATTTGACGTGATCATGGTAATCTGATAATGAAGTCCATGTTGATCACTTCCCATTTCTAGGTCAGAGTTTCCATATATAGTAGCAACCATCCCGATTTCTGATGTTCAACCATTTCTTGCTGGAAATTTGGACAACGAGCGACGTATTCAACAATGTCCTTTTTCATGTCGTTCCACCAGTATAGTTGTCGAAGATCATGGTATATTATGGTTGACCACGGATGAACAGAGTACCAGGACTGATGAATCTCTACCATGTTCTTCTCTCTTATTTTTCCGACATCGGGTACACATAACCGGTCTTTATAGCTCAGGACCCCATCCTCAGATAACTCGAACACATATTCCCTTTGAGAGAGAACACTTTCCCTTATTTTCGCCAAGATCGGATCTTCACATTGTCGTGCCTTTACTTCGGCTACTAGTGAGGATTCTGCAGTATTTCGAACTATGGCTCCTCTGCCACCGGTGTCAAGCAATTACACACTTAAATAGCCAACCGGTACAAGTCTTTAGTCATCTCCAACTTATGTTGTTCCACGTGTTGTGGACTGCCAATGGATTTGTGACTTAATGCATCAGCCATAATGTTTGTCTTCCCAAAGTGGTATAGGATATCAACATCAAAGTCCTTTAACGATTCAAACCATCTCCTCCTTAGATTTAATTCTCGTTGCTTGAATATGTACTGCAAGCTCTTGTTATTGGTAATTATGTCGACATGAACTTTATATAGATAGTGACGCCATATCTTTAAGGCAAATATAACGGTGGCTAGCTCCAAGTCATGGGTGGGTTAATACTGTTCATGCTTCCTTAGTTGCCTCGAAGCCCATAAAAGTCACCCCCAGGCCCACGTGCCCAAATTTCGGAAATTTTTGAAGATAATTGTTACCCATGACCTCACGAACTCAAATATATAATTTATTTTCAATTCCATAATCAATTTCATTGTCAAATCCCATTTTTACCAAACCCTAGGTTTCCAACAAACTCCCACAATTTTCACTAATTTTTACATTAAACTCTACCCATAATCCATATACTAAACTCAAAAATGGGTAGAATTCACTTATCTTGTGATGCTTGATGAAAATCTCCTAAAAAGAGCTCCCAAATTCGGCCAACCCAAGTGAAAGTGAGAGAAAATGAGCTAAGTCTCGTATTAAAAATCAAGTCTGGCCAGGGATTTCTTCTTCGCAATCGCGGAAGGTCCCTCGCGATTGCGAAGACCAACTTTCCAGCTGACCAAAAATACCTTTCGGGACCAGCCGGTCGCGTTCGCAATGAACCATCTCCCAGTCGTCCACGTTCGTGATCCCCACAGTCTCATTCGCGAAGGCCAAAAGCATTCCAGCCTAACTCAGCTCATCCCTTCCTCGCGTTCGCGAATAGGGATATGTGTACGCAAAAAGGAACTAGGTCCTCCATCGCCTTCGGGGGACCTCCTCGCGTTCGCAAAGAGAAACATTGCAAGCCCCTCACCAGCCTTTTTCGTGATTGCAGCACTACCTTCATGATCGCGAAACACATAAGCAATTTCAGCCAACTTTAACTTTGCTCCGGGTGGTCTGAAATACACCCGAGCCACCCGGGACCCCGTCCAAATATACCAAAAAGTTCATGAACATACTACGTATCTATTTGAAGACTCGGGACACATAAAATAATACTGGAACTAATAATCGCACTTCAAAGCCAAATTAATCAATTTCTAAGCCTCAAACTCATTTCAACCAACTCCGAACGTGACGAACCATACATAGACAACTCGGAATGACACTGAATTTTATGCACAACTCACAAATCACAAAACGAACCTCTTTTGAGGTTCCAAGTCCTAAAAGTACATCGATAACACCAAATCCCACTTCAAATCAAAACTTAGAAAATTATAAAACCTTCAAAATGCCAACATTTAATAAAAAGTGCTGAAACGCTCCCGGTCGACCCGAAACTCGATCCCAATATACGCCAAGTCCGAAATCATCATACGAATCTATTGTAACCTTCAAATCCTGATTTTGAGGTTGTTTACGCAAAATGTTGACTCAAGTCAAAGTTGGCCATCTTAAGCCACTACTATGGAACTAAGGGTTCCAAATTCAACCGGGGCCCTTTCAAAACCAAACCAACCATACCCGTAAGTCATAAAACGGTAAAAGTATATAGAAAGTCTTAAATAGGGTGGCGGGGATCAATAAAGCAAAATAACCGGTCGTGTCATTACAATAAATCTCCTTGGGTTTTCTTTATGCCATGGTTCTTTACTAAGGAGTATTTTTGTGTTGAACCGGGTGATTTTTCCCTATGATGGATGACGTAAAAACTTTCTTAAAGGAATTAGTCTTGTTTAATTATGTGGAGACTTTTTGATTGTTTGGTACTAATAAAATTAGTCTCTTGTATGTGATTTTGTGAATTGAGAATACCCCTATGAAATTTTATGTTGTAAATTAGAAAAAGCAAATTGCATGGGAAAGAATGATTTTTGTGATAACTTTTTGGATCATTTTATGACTCTTTTCCCACTAGTTGGCATGATATTGCTCTAATTGTTCTTATTAAAAAGTAAAATTGATCCGTCTTGACTAGTTCATGTGCCATGTTTGTTCGTTTTTGTTGCTTACTTTTATCATCTAGAACATGCCCGGTTGGTCTTTCAATGCTAATCTTGATTATGTTTAGTTGGAGGGATAACCTTAGGAATTATTTGTGATCTTTGAAAAAGTCATCTTTAGCCTTTCGAGCCTACCATTGCATAAATATTATCACTAGATAACCCCATTTGAGAATTTAACATGTTCTTTGGCTACTACATTACAAACATTTACCCCTGTTATGAAATAATTCTCTCTTTTGAACACCTCCCTCCTTGAATGTTAAGAATGAGGCTAAAAGCCTAAGTTGATGTGTTCGTATCAATAGGTAAATGGTGAAGATGCACATTGTGTGTAGAAGCAAATCCCTCGAAGTTGTGTTATGTGAAGACACTCAAACTCCAAAAGAAAAGTGCAAAAAGAAAGATAAATGTGAGTAGTATTGAAGGAGGGTGTAGTTAAAAAAGAGTATTGAAAAACATTAGAGAGGAAGCACAACTAAAGGGTAGTTACGAAATTTAAGGTGGTTCAATACTGGCAACTAGAGGTCAATAAGGGCTATGTTGTTTAAAAAGAAGCAAAGTGCAAAATGAAAGATAAATGTAAGTAGTGTTCAAGGAGGGTGTAGTCACTTGTATCCCAAATGGTTATCCTACCCTTCCCTAAGTCTACATTACAGGTGTAAAAATCCTTATGAGATCTCCAACCGAATGTTCTTAAATTGGCGGCGAATTAAAATAAGGGCAAGCTTATGGCATGATATTTGTTAACATTTGAAATTATTTTTTGAGAGTGAGTGCCTTTGTGCATTTTTTTTCCTTGTATTTTAGTTGTAAATATAGTAATTTTGGGACTTTCTTTCTTGTGCGGGCACATGGATTATGATGGATTGGTGATATTGATAAATTCCAAATTGAGTTAATTGAGCATATGTAATAGACTAGTGTTTTTGAGTCACTTCTTGGGGCTTGGTTGTTTTCATTTAATTATTTTAAAACTCCATTGCATTCTTGAGATTGAGTGTTTAAATGAGAGAGTTATTTGGTTAAATTTCACATGCTCATAGCCTAATTATAAGTACCAACAAAATGCCATAAGTGTTGTGCTTAATTGGAGCATATGATTTAAAGATGATAGCAATGTTAATTGAGTTTTAAATGGTAGAGCCTCATTGATTTTTTGGTTTTGATTTGCTTGAGGACAAGAAAAGATTTTAAGTTGGGGAAGTTGATAAGTGGTGATTTTACCACTTATTTTAGTCTCTTTTCTTTAGTTTTTGTGTCCTTTAATTATAATCTGAGGTTATTTATGGGGTGCATTGCTAGAATTTCAGGTAAAATAAGTCATGAAGAGAATTGAAGTGGAATTAAGCGAAAAAGAGTTGAAGAAGTAAAAATGCGCTAGTGATCTCACATATGCAAAACAACAGTCGCAATTGTAGACACGCATTTGCGGAACTACTAAGGTTCCACTGAAATCGCACATGCGCTTGGCCATCCGCATCTGCGGAGCCACTTCTACGCTTGAAGACCCATCTGCATTGTCGTGTATGTGGTGAAACTTCTGCTTCTGCAGAAATAAAAAATCCAACACAATCTCGCATCTGCGAGAAGAATTCCGCATCTGTGAAACCACACATGCATTGATTCTTCCGCAGATGGGGTCAATGGGCTTCAATTTTGGACAGACTTGGGATTTTACATTTTCATGATCTCAAACCCACAAATACACGACCTAGCTCATTTTGGAAGATATTTATGGTAGTCTTTGGGCAAATAATACAAGCTTTGGAGCTAGGGTTTCTTGCATCACACTTGGAGATTGAAGATTTAAAGATTTGAATGAGAAATTTCTTACTCTTTTACTCATTTCTTTAATTCCTTGATTTGTATTGAATATCTAAGTGTGTAGTATTTATTCCAATACATGAAACTTATTTATGGAAATATTCATTGTGAAAGTTTGGATAAAATCTCTTGTTATGCTTATGTATTGAATGATTTGTATTAATATTGAAGTGAGTTAATTGTTTATTTAATTATTTTTGTTCTTTAATATTTCCAAAGGGATTAACTAACCCTAGGACTCGCCCATTAACTTTGAATTAATCTTGGAAAAGATAATTTGGGGTTAGGAAAGATTAATTAATAAGAACTTAAGGTGTTAACCCTCATTTTATAGATTCTACTTAGGGATAGGATTGAAGTACTTGTATCCATATTCGGGTGCACTTAATATCTTAATTGTTATAGGGATAATTCAATTATGAAGTCTTATTTGTCTTCAAAAGAAGCTATTATAGAATTATTATATGAGGCTAATTAACATAAACTCACTCATATTTATAAAATCATGAAATACATTGGATCGTTACTTGAGTCTAATTCCTCGCGTATCCATGCTTGTAGCCGTTGATCATTTGACTTGCTTTCTAAGTCAGATTAAAATTTTGCATTAGTTATAATATTTTCTCAAAATATTTATTAGTGTTGGCTTAGTATAATAAGCAATAATTCTCTTACGTGCCTAATCGCCTACATATTGTTCTTTGTGAGGTTCGACCCCGATAGTTGGGTAAATTATATTGCATGAGACCTTGTCTGCTTACTCTTTGAGGAGTGGATTTTGACGTCATCACCTACACTCACAGGTTCCCAAGCAACATGGGTAATCACCTGACTCCGGAGGAATAGATCCATAATCCAAGCGTCAATCATTTTATAAATAATGATTATTAATCCACTGTTGCGACGGGTAACCTGATCCAATTCATAATATCATCAATTCGATAATCAGAACAAATATCCGCTTAAGTGCCCGTAATGTCAAAATCCTAAACTTTCATCAATTACAATTTTCCACTCATGCATATGTGTATGAACGATATAATAAAGGGCACAACACATGATAATAAGTATGCGGATAAAAATCTCAAATGGCTAAGTAATAGTTATGGAAAATTATATATCTTATTTTATTATAAAGGCTCAATAAACTATTTATCATGTTTCTAGCTTAATCATATTATTTTCACGAGCTAATTAGGCCATAGAAATCATGGAGCAATTAAAGTAATTATACGAGTATTAATTTACAATAAAGCTCGACATGGCAATACAACCCTCATGTCATATCGACAAGTCATAACCCTAGGCATGCTCCTAAATCATGAATAAAGATTATCACATAGTCATATAATAAATTTGAACATGCTAGCAACTTCACATAATTAAATAAAGCATAGTTCAAGCCAACAAATAAAAGATACAGTCCAAAACCTAGCTACGATATACGTTCGTAACCTCGCATATACGTGGCTCCTAAATCATGAATCAAATAGCAATCAAGTCACCTAAGAGGAAAATTCTCTCTTACAAGGATAGACAAGGGACTTACCTCTACCAGTAACCTCTAATCCAGATGATCCAAATCTAGTCAAAAATAACTCAATAACATAAAGCCAGGGGAAACAACCCCAAACGATAAACCTTCAATATTTATACAAATACGCAACGTCAACCAAACTATCAACCTGGGCTCGCATCCCGAAACTCGACAAAATCTCACAAATCTCGAACAATCACTCCGGTACGAGTCCAAATATACAAGTTTCATCTAAAATCAACTCCAAATCGGGGTTCAAATTTCCACTTTTCACTATAGAAAACTTTTGCCAAAACCTCCAATTTTTCTTATCTTAGATTAACCAATCAAAAGCCGAAATCAAAAATAGAATCATGAATAATAATTAAATCTGAGTTAAGAACACTTACTCAATCCAAGTGGGTGAAAATCGCCTCAACAATTACCCAAATCCAAGCTCCCAATCTCAAAATATGATAAAATGAGCCAAACCCTTGAACTTAATACTCTGCCCAGTCCTTTCTCGCTTCTACGGGCTCCAGCTCGAATCTGTGAGCTCGCTTTTTCGACCAAATCCTCGCTTCTACGAGCATGACTAAAGAACCTACCAACTGCTTATGTGGCCACAATTCGACTTCTGCGAAAAAATAAGTGCACTTGCGCTCGCGCATCTGCTCACAGGGCACCGCATTTGTAGACTTCCCCAACTAGTCAAGAACCTCACTTTCACGACCCACTGTTCGCATTTGCGGACCTGCACCTGCGGACCCAACTTCACATGTACGAAAACATGAGAAATAGAAATGCCTACATGACACCAAACAATCCTAAATCAATCCGAAACACACCCGAGACCCTTGGGACCCCATCTAATCACACCTACCAGTCCCAAAATATAACACGGACCAACTCGAGGTCTCAAATAACACAAAATAACATCCAAACCACAAATCACCTCAATTCAAGCCTAATGAACTAATAAACTTCCAACTTTTAAAACTCATGCCGAACCACATCAAATCAATGCCTCACATTTGGCATACGAGTTCCAAATGACATAAGAAAACTATTTCAAATCCCCGAACAACAATCCAAACCCAATAGCCTCAAGGTCAACTCCGTGTCAAACCAATGAACTTTCAAATTCTTCAAATTTCCAACTTTCGCCCATTTGAGCCAAAATAACCTAGGAACCTCCAAATCCAAATTCGAACATACTCCTAAGTCCAAAATTACTATATGAACCTATTGGAACCATCAAAACAACATTCTGAGGTCGTATACAAAAGCCAAACATCAACAAACTATTATAACTTAAGCTTCCAACATTTGAAAAAAGTGTTCCAATTCACTCCAAACTTTTTCGAAACCAAATCAACCATCCCCACAAGTAATGAAACAACAAAGAAGCATATGGAAAGAATCAAATACGGTTACGGGACTCAAATACATAAAATGATCGGCCGAGACGTATCATTCTCCCCCTCTTAAACAAATATTCGTCCTCAAATGATCTAGAATCATACTTGGAGTGCCGAAAAGATGTGGATATCTTCTCCAGATATCATGATCAATATACCAAGTGGCCTCCTCAATTGGTCGACTTGACCACTGAACCTTCACGGATGCAGTATTCCTCGACCTCAACTTCCAAACTTGTCTATCCAAAATGGTCATCGGCTCCTCTTCATAAGCCAAATCCTCATCCAAATGCACCGAGCTAAATTTTAACACATGTAACTGATCCTCATGCTACTTCGGAAGCATGAAGACATGAAATACATGATGAACTCCCCACAAGCTGGGTGGCAAAGCAATGCTGTAAGTCACCTCACCAACCCTCTCTAACACCTAAAATGGACTGATATACCGAGGACTCAGCTTTCTCTTTCTTCTAAACCTCATCACGCCCTTCATAGGAGAAAATCTGAGAAGGACCTTTTCACCCTCTATGAAAACCACATCACGAACCTTCCTATTAGCATAATTCTTTTGCCTAGGTTGGGTTGTGTGAAGCCGCTCCTAAATCAATTTCACCTTCTCCAAAGCATCATGAACTAAATCAGTCTTTCCACAATGACCTAAACAATATCAAACCTCCTTAATGTATGTGGAAACCTTACAAAAAATACATAGTGATGTGCTCCCATTTTCACTCCGATATCTCTAACCTCTGAAGCAACCCACCCGGTCTCTGATCCTCATACTTGACTTGTTGATAGTTCAAACACCATGCAACATATCCAACAATGTCTTTCTTCATTCTTCATTCTTCGTCCCTAACAATGTTGCTTCAAATCACGGTACATCTTTGCAACACCTGAATGAATGGAATAACGCGAACTATGAGCCTCCTCAAGGATCAACTCTCTCAAACCATCCACATTAGGAATACAAATCTGGTCCTGAAGTTGCAACACACCATCATCACCAATAGTCACCACCTCACTACATTGTGTCCTTAAGGACAAGAAAATGGGGATCGTCATACTGACGAGCCTTTATGCACTCAAACAATAATGATTGTGAAATAACACAAGCAAGTACTTTGCTTGACTCCGAAATATCCAATCTCACCAACATGTTGGCCAACACATGAGCATCCATAGCTAAAGGCCTCACCCCAGCTGGAATAAATGCTAAACTCCCCATACTCTCCATTTTTCTACTCAAGGCGTCCGCTACCACATTAGCTTTCCCCGAATGATAAAGAATGGTGAAACCATAATCCTTCAATGGCTCCAACCATCTCCTCAGCCTCAAATTCAAGTCATTCTGCTTAAACAGATGTTGCAGGCTCCTATGATTCGTATACACCTCACAATACATGCCATACATATAGTGCCTCCAAATCTTGAGCGCGTGCATAATAGCTGCTAACTCCAAATCATGCACCAGATAGTTCCTCTAGGGCTTTAATTGGCGCAACGGGTGACAATCACCTATCCATCCTGCATTATCATACACAAAATGTCAATCCTTGTAGCATCAAAATAAATTGTAAATGACCTCGATCTTGAAGGCAAAATCAAAACTTGAGCCATAGTCAAAGTAGTCTTAGGTCTCTGAAAGCTTTCCTCACACTCATACGACCACCTAGCACCTAATTTTTAATTATGCTTGAATATTTTTTCACTCACACTATCACTCTTCCCATGCACTTCCCTCACATAATCCCTCCACCAACACACACGGATACTCAAAAAAAAAGATTCATCTCTACCTCAAACACATACAACAAAAAGTCAAAAAGGGAGGAGAAAAATTAAAAAAGGGAGGAGGTAAGTTAAAAAGGGGAGGGAGGAGGAAAGTCAAATAGAGGAGGAGGAAAATAAAAAGGTGGAAGAGGAAAGTCAAAAAAGAGGGGAGAGAAAACAGGGGGGACGTTCTCTTCGCAAAGGAGGGAGGAGGAATCGGATAAAAATTAGCACCTAAGAGCTAAAGGGGAAGAAAAATAGAAAAGGAGGAGCCGATCTTTCTCTTCTTCCTCACCACACACTCGTCTTCTTCCCTTCTCATTTTCCACCATTAACGTCAAAGCCCACAATTAAGCTCGTCATCTTCACACAAAATAAATAGCTTTCTTCTACTCCCCTTAATCACCAGCTACTGGTTTCAGTCACAAAAAATAGTCAAACAACCTCTCAAACCGAGCAAAAATCTAGCAGGAAAAACCCAATTTTTGGTGTTTCAAATCTGAGCGAAAAATAGTACAAAAAAAGGGGGTCTCCGGTAGGATCACGTTTGAGTTCCGGCAGGCTGTCTTTGTTTGAGTCCATTCGTCATGATTTTAGCTGTTGTAACTTCATTGGAGGAGCTTGCTAATAAAGAAAAATTTGTTGTTGCTAAAGGTTCAATCTCTTATCCCAAGTCTTTATTTCATGTATCTGTTGGTGTTTTGCTTAGATATGGGTTTGATTTTATTATGGCGAAATTCTTGCCTGAAATACCATGCTGCATAGTTGCTTAAATTAACTATGTATTGCTTGGATGGTGATTCTGTTGGTTTATGCTTTAATCTATTAGTTTAGGTTTGAAGCACTTCCTTAAGAATTCGATGTTTGAGCTCAAATTTGATTGTTTTTTTAACCTTTCCAATAATGACATCTTGTTAGTGTGCTTGTGGATTTCTAATTGTTATTTTACTGATGGCGTATCCATTTTCTTAATTAATAAAGAAAGTTCTGTAATAAATAATCATCAACAACTAAATACTATATTTTTCCACAACTACTTCATAATTCACAACCTCACAATAATCTCAAAGTTTAGGAAGAATAATGAACACCGCTAGTATACTTTTAGGCGCGCTTTTAATCTATTATCGTAATTGTATACACGTTCGCGTGACATAATTATGATTCTCAAAATAAATCAAGGTACACGTTCGCGCGACTTTGGCCAAACAATGTTAAATAATCAAGTGTTGTGAATTGTTTACACGTACGCGTGACATGATTCTTGACATGCCAAATGAGACGAGTACACGTGCGCGTGACTTATTTCAAGATAATTTTTGTAAATCTAATCAAGCATTAAAAGCGGACTTAGGTAAAACATGAAAACCAATACAATACAGTTTATCCAAAAATAATTAAAGCCTAATGTAGTCAATAAAGTGACCGTGCTAGAACCACGAGACTCTGGGAATGCCTTATACCTTCTCCCCGGTCAACAGAATTCCTTACCCGGACTTTATTTTTGCAGACTAATAATAATAGAGTTAAATCTTCCTTTGAATAGGGATTCAAATAAAAGGTGACTTGGAATACCCAAAAAATCAATTTCAAGTGGCGACTCTGTAAATAAAATAATCCATACTCAAATTTGTCACTTTAATTGAAAAAACTCTTTAACCCGCAACAATTCATAATACATTATCTTTGTGGGGGGTAAAAAGGGGTATGATAGCTCTGGTGACTCTGCTGGGAAATAACCAGAATTCGAGCTTGCACATGTTGACTTTTTATTTGGTTTTATTAATTTTGTATATATTGCGATTTATTTGTGCCTAATGTGCTACCTGTTTGCTTTTTACCGCTTTGATATTATTGAACTATACATATAAATTGTCTTCTCACGCACCCCCTCTGAGTCTTCTTGAAAATAAAAATTTGGCATTTGCTTGACATAGCCTGCTTTCTTTGAGATAGCTGAGGTACTTGTCACCCGGTGAAGGATTTTTAGTCACATATGTTTTAGGCGGGGAGCACCACCAGCTAAGCTGGAAAGCAATGCTACCGGTACGCTGACCCTCATTGGCTCGAGTTGTCCACTCGAGTAAGCCAGTCTAGATACCTTCTCCAATAGGATTTAAACCTAGAAGAACAAACCTCATGCCGGATATCCCTAGTATGTTCACTTTATTTGCATCACATGCATTTGACTTATCGAAGCTCGGCACAGGGGTCGGATCTGTATAAGACAGGTGTCCTCTTTGAGACCATCATATTTACTTATGTTCTACTTGTTACATCATTTCGAAGGCTTGCTTGCATTGTTGACCGATTTTAGAAAATTTGTTGAGCGGAATTATTAAAATAATAATAATAATGATAAATATAATAATAAATATAATAAATAAATAAATTATTCTCCTAGTTTTGTACAAATAATCCCTTTTTACTAAGATTTTGTAGTAGTCTCGCGTGAGGTATAAAGATTAATTTTCATAAAAATCAAAAGAGAAAAATACTCGGTTTCACCGAAATACGCGGGTTTGATTCTCACCGGATGTGAGATACGTAGGCAACCTCCATCGGGTTCAGCCCACATTTAAAAAAATGCTATTTTTGTCACTTTTTACTATTTTGTCCTCGTATTCCGGCCGTTTTGCTAAGACAGTCTTTGAACCTCCCCGGGGAGTACCGAATGGCCTTTTTCGTAAAAATAGCCTTTTAATTTATTTTGTCTACTTTTTATCATTTTGTCCCTATATTTGACCGTTTTTGCCGTGACATCCTTTAAGCCTTCCGTGGAAGTATCAGAGGGTTGTTTTCGTAATAATAGCTATTTTTCCTACTTTTATCATTTCACCTTTTGTGTTGGCTAATTTCAAAAAACAAATCGAGTATTATTACCTTTTTTATATTTTGCATATAGTTTTGGTAAGTCATGACTCCCTTTTGTCTTATTCTTAGGTTCACCATGAATTCTCCACAAAGAAGTAGTCAGAAAAGGGTAAGGGACGAGACACCTCCTATGTTCTTGATCAGAGATAAGACCCCGAGTAGTCTCTGTAATTGGTGGATTGGTTTTTCTACATGGGAACGGAATTAAGTATTTAAGCACCTCAAATTCCTCCCAAACATCATGGGAATTAAGCCTAACAGAGATTTAATCGAGTTCCTATTGGGTTTTTGGGACCCCGTAAACAATGTCTTCAGGTTCAAAAATTGTGAAATGACGCCTACATTGGAAGAATTAGATGGTTTTATCGGATTGGGAAGAGACCTTCGTGGGGAAAAGCTTGCTTCTCCGAGAAACGTTGGTGTGAACAACTTTTTGAAAAGGTTATGCCTCCGTCGAATTCCAATGGGTTGCTTGGAGGAAGGTTGGGTTTCTTTGAAATATTTCTATGACATATTTGGGGATGAGAAAGGGTTTGAGAACTTCACGGGCACAGAATTCGTCAACCAATTGAGTTACGATGCTTGGAGGGAGTTGAGAATCTTCGTGTTCATGATATCATTTTTGGGGACCAATTGGCTAAATTACATTGGATGTCACCCGGACAGGGCCGCGAATTGTAATCTTCCAGAGGGGGTGAGGGCCTGGCGAACATTACTTGGTTCATTAAGTGCTGATAGAATCACTTGGAACTATTATTGGTTCCCTTCTGCTACAGTCATGCATATGTCGACATATCGCCCGTTCTTTATACTCATGGGTTTCAGAGGCTTCCAACCCTATGCACCCATATATGTCATGCGCCAGCTAGGGAGAGAGCAAAAAAGGACCCTGATTGAAGAAATGCATCCCTTTGTGTGGGAATTCAAGGGAGAGGAACTTCCAAGGGAGACATGCACAAAAGGTTTGGTTCAGTGGTCGATTTTCCGACTTGGACAAGATGGTAGCTGATCGTGAACGTGGGGAGGTAATATTCGCATACCTTGAGTGGTTTCACAACCAGGATATCCCATAGCAAAATCCAGAAAGAGCCATATGGAACGCATTTGATTGGGAGGAAGAGATCAAGGCCAGAGTTAGAGAAACCGGAAGGGAAGTGGCACAAGAGTACCAATCCCGTATTGATATTTTACAATAAGATAAGGGCATTATGGAAAAATCCATAGATATACAACAAGTTGATTTCGAGCGGGAAAAGGCTCAGTGGGCACAAGAGAGGCGAGAACTCAAAGCTCAATTTAGACAGAAAAAAGTGATCATTACCGCTCAAGAACATGAAGAAAGAAAAGCCCAGTTTAAGGTGGTCCGGGATCATGAGCGCAGAGGTTTTGCTCCATTAATCCAAGGTCTAAGGGATTAGATAAGGGGGAGTTGAGTCCAACAAGGACCGCCAGATTACGGAGTTTGAAATATAAAGACATCACTACCAAAGTATGATCAATCGGTTGGAGGAAGAGTCACTAGAAATTCAGCGCCAGAGAGATATGTCCTTGGAGTGTGAGCATGATGCGCTGGATCTAGCTGAGACCCGTGGTCAGCAAAATCAAGAGTTGCATTTGGCTTAGGAACACATTAAGGAAAAGATCCTCGAGGTAGCCACATACACCTCCCGAGCATGCAGGAGTTGCCAGGGAATGACGATTGAGCGGTTTGCAGAAGTATCATTGAACGTCGCCCGTCACATATCTGCAGACCTAGAGAGGATATATCGCGATGTTGGAGGTCAGCCGCAGGAATAAGTGCTTTGATTACAGGGATGCCGTTGGATTCTCCCGCAGAGATCAGAGTCTCCTTTTGATTGGCCGTCCATTTTGATTGTTCATTTATTGTCATTGAGTCTGTAAGAGTCTTTTGGTGTGTTAAATATTGTTGTTTTGTTTTTTATCTTAAAAAGTCTATTCTTGTTTAGAAGTTCGTCTTTTGGTAAAAAAAAAAAATTTGGGTCTTGTATTAAAAATAATAATAATAATAATAATAATAATAATAGAAGTTGAACATCAATGAAAAGATTGGGTTTCAGAAAAATTCAAAAATGATTATGTCCCTGAACTACGTAATGATCTGATTCATGCGGCGACCTGATACGTAGGCAACCCACAAAACGTTCGATCAAAATATTTTTTAATGATTCTAAGATGAGGGATCAAAATGAGGCGTGAGTGAAAAGAAAAAAGGGAGAGAAGAAGATAAGAGCGTCAATAAGAAGCAACCTGATAAGCTGGAATGAAACATGAAGCCTCCAAAAGCATGTTAGAAATAGTGACAATTATAGGAGCATGACATATTACGTATGATTCATAGCTATAAAATGCTTAACCCTAACACGTTTGTTGTCTCTTATATAGTAAGCTTAAGGTGGTTGGTTTGTGGTGAAACTGGCAACACACCATTACTTCACAAGATCTAAGGGAACAATAGTAATGGCCAATGATGATGAGATCGAGTTGGTCAGTGACGACCCCCAGGGTCATTCAGTTGAACAAGAGTCGGAGGAAATAAGAAAATTGAGACAGCAATTATCTGATGTATATCAAGCTTGGGTGTCTGGTCAGCCTCTAAGATGAGGGATCAAAAGGAGGCGTGAGTGAAAAGAAAAAAGGGAGAGAAGAAGATAAGAGCGTCAATAAGAAGCAACCTGATAAGCTGGAATAAAACATGAAGCCTCCAAAAGCATGTTAGAAATAGTGACAATGATAGGAGCATGACATATTACGTATGATTCATAGCTATAAAATGCTTAACCCTAACACGTTTGTTGTCTCTTATATAGTAAGCTTAAGGTGGTTGGTTTGTGGTGAAACTGGCAACACACCATTACTTCACAAGATCTAAGGGAACAATAGTAATGGCCAATTATGATGAGATCGAGTTGGTCAGTGACGACCCCCAGGGTCATTCAGTCGAACAAGAGTCGGAGGAAATAAGAAACTTGAGACAGCAATTGTCTGATGTATATCAAGCTTGGGTGTCAGGTCAGCCTCCACCCCGGGGTCCCTCAGAGGGAACTTCCACCGTACCCCTGACTACTCATCCACCGCTCCATGCAACGAGCGACCACATTATACCACCAGGGTATGTGCCAAACTACAGCCTCCACGCTACTCCTGGTACCTCTAATGTGCGACCTCCAGTCGCACCAGTCAGGAATACTCCTCTAGCCGTGTCTGTCGTACCAGTATACACAATTTTACCACCACCTCCTGTGACGAGGCCAATCAACGAGCCACAATCTCATGATTATGATGGCCAATGCTACTCTCCAAATATGGCTTTCGGGGTCTCGGCTCCATATAATCAGATTTCTCAATACGAGTCACCAGTGGAAAATGAAAAGTTTGCCAAGACGGTTGAGCCGGATGAGATGGCCAGGAAAATGAAAAGTCTTGAACAGAACATAAAGAACACACAGGGACTAGGTGGTCACAAAGGTGTTTCATTTAGTGATTTATGCATGTTCCCTCACATCCATTTGCCACCAGGGTTCAAGATCCCAAAATTTGAGAAGTATGATGGACACGGCGACCCTATCGCCCACTTGAAAAGGTACTACAACCAGCTGAGGGGTGCAGGTAGAAAAGAAGAATTGTTGATGGCTTATTTTGGGGAAAGTTTTGTGGGGGTAGCCTCTGACTGGTTCATTGACCAAGATATCTCTCACTGGCATGTCTGGGACAACATGGCCCAGACCTTCGTCAAACAATTTCAATATAACATTGATATTGTGATCGATCGCAATTCCCTGTCCAATATGAAGCAAAAGCCGACTGAAAGCTTTAGAAGTATGTAATCAAGTGAAGGGAGCAAACGGCTAGAGTTAAGACACCCATAGATAACCACGAGTTGATCACTGTTTTTCTAGAGGCCCAAGAGTCTGATTACATTCAGAACATGATATCTGCAATGGGTAGACCTTTTGCGGAAGCGATCAAAATAGAAAAGATGGTCGAAAATGGCCTCAAGACTGGCAGAATTGTAAGTCAAGATGCTCTCAAAGCCACCACCCAAGCTATCCAAAATGGGTCGGGAAGTTTGGCAAATAGAAAGAAGAGAGATGAAGGGTCCATGATGACTTCGGGATCAAGGGAAGTTCAAAGAGGGGCATCGCGCCCATATGTGCAAGTTCAACAGGGGTAATCCAGCTACCCTCAACATTACTATCCCCCGCCAACTCCTCAATACTCTGTGGGCCCGCCATAGAAAGACTCATTGCTAAAACATTAATTGTAGTCACAAATGGAAAGGGCCCTCCTAATGTGACCAATAACCTATTTCCAGTACACAATGATGTTCATTTTGTGGGAATGATTGGCCGAGATCAAGAATACAAGCCGGTTGGTCAAGTAGAAATGACAGTGGGAACGATTCAAGAGGGAGTCAAACTGGAAGTAAGTCCAAGACGAGATGTGCCGTTGATTGTGAAAAGTGCCCAGAGATCAGAGATGGCAAATTTATTTGTTCCAAAAATCTCGAGGTTGGAAGTTCGCTCCAATGTTCCAAGCCCAAAGTTATATGTCCTCGGAGGTCACCCAATCACAAAGCAAAATCAGGGCGGTGCGAAGGGTATAACATAGCCAATCATAATCAAGCCTGCCATACAACCCCGTGTGACAAACACAAAAACCATTCCTTGGAACTACAACAAGATTGCACAAAGGCAAGGAAATCATAGAAGAAGTAGGGGAAACCGGAAGTTTAACTCGATCGGGGAGGTGTTACTCTCTAGAAGAGTTGAGGAAGGCCAAGCAAATCAGAGAAGGCCAAATGCCAATAAAGAAACCGGTCACGGAAGAAGAGGCGGAGGTGTTTTTGAAAAAGATGAAAGTTCAGGATAACTCTATCATTGACCAGTTGAGAAAGACTCCTGCACAAATCTCTCTGTTATCTCTACTCATACACTCAAAAGAACATGCCCGTTTACTAATCAAAATCCTGAACGAGGCACATGTCTTAGAGAAGACCGCCGTGAATCAGTTAGAGAAGATGGCCAACAGGTTTTTTGAGGTGAACAGAATCTCCTTTACATATGATGAACTTCCCGAGGAGGGAGCCGGACACAATAAGGCTTTGCACCTGATTGTCAAATGTGAGAGGCATTATGTAAAACGAGTCATGGTTGATGGAGGCTCGAGTGTAGATGTATGCCCTCTCTCAACTTTGCAAAGTATGAAGATCAATACAGATAGAATCCGACCCAGCAATGTTCGCATCCGGGCTTTTGATGGATCAACTAGAGATACCATTGGGGAGATCAACCTTACCATGATGATTGGGCCGGTTGATTTTGAAATTGTCTTCCAAGTAGTAGACGGAAACTTGTTATAACTTTCTTCTTGGAAGGCCATGGATCCATACGGCCTGAGCTGTGCCATCCACCTTGCATCAGATGCTCCAATTCGAATACAACAGGCAAGAAATTATTATTCACAGGGAAGACGAGTCATCCATTTATAAAGACCCGTTAATCTCGTGTATTGAGGCCAAGGAAGGATGTGAGTCTATTATCTATCAAGCTTTTGAAGTGGTTGATATGGACCATGTTGAGGAAGGAAAGCCCATTCTGCATCCTCGTCTCTCTGCCGCATCTGTAATGGTGGTTGCACTTATGATGAGACAAGGTTATGAGCTAGGAAAAGGCTTGGGGGCATCATTGCAAGGAATTTCGGAACCCATTTCTCCGTTCAGTATCAAGGGTACTTTTGGTTTAGGTTTCAGGCCAACACAATCAGACGAAGACAAAGCCAAGCACCGCCAAAAGCATGGGTGGGTCTTGCAGTAACCTATCCCTCACATTTTCTACACTTTTGTCAAGCACGACTCAAAGAGGGTCAAAATTCCTCGGCGCAGACAAACATTGATGAAATTTGCCATGGCCTTAGCCAGATGTTTTCTGAAGTGAATATGATCCAAGTTGGTAAAGGCACTAGTCATGCCGATATGCAACTAATTGGCCCAAACACCATGCTCAACAATTGGGAAGCAACTCCTCTCCCCACAAGGAAGGAGCTTTGGTAGTTTGCTTTTGTAGCTTCTTTTTTATACTTTGGGTTACTTTCAGGGTTGTAATCCAAACATCTCAGTATGATTGTCTTGTTGTTTACCCTTCTATCCTTTCAAATTCAATGAAATATAGTTCAGTTTCGTATTAAGTTTTGTATCTTTTTCTTTACCTAATTCCTATCATTTTGTTTCCATTTCAGTTTTGTTAATGTCGGCTTTAATAACATGATATGCATGCGGAATTCACGCCCAGATCTTAAAAAGTTGTCTAATTTCGAAATAATGCATCAAGAGGTTGAGTATGATAAAAAAGAGGTTGTTGAGGAAATAAAAGGAGAGTTGGAACAATTTGAAAACAAGTCTAAGCCCAACCTCAATGAAACTAAACCAATTAATATCGGAAGTCAAGAAGAAGTTAGAGAAACAAAGATAAGCATTAACGCTGAACAAAAAATCAGAGATGCTTTAATTCAACTTTTATTTGAATACAGAGATGTGTTTGCTTGGTCTTATGATGATATGTCGGGTTTAAGTGCTGATCTATTGGTTCATAAGCTTCCTACGTATCCTGATTTTCCACCAGTCCAACAAAAATAACAAAAATTTAAAATGGACATGAGTGACAAAATTAAAGTGGAAATAATGAAGAAACTAAGCGCAATATGGTCAGAGCTGTCCGATACACCACCTGGGTGGCAAATGTTGTGCCTGTGCAAAAGAAGGATGGAAAAACTAGAGTCTGTGTTGACTACAAAGACCTGAACAAAGCAAGTCCGAAGGATAATTTTCCTTTCCCAAACATCCACATTCTTGTAGATAATTGCGCAAAGCAAGAGATACAGTCATTCATGGATTGCTATGCTGGGTACCACCAGATTCTAATGGATGAGGATGAAGCAGAAAAGACCATTTTCACCACTCCATGGGGTACTTATTATTGCAGGGTCATGCTATTTGGTTTGAAGAATGCAGGGGAAACTTACATGAGGGACATAACTACCATTTTCCACGACATGATGCACAAAGAGATTGAAGTATATATCGATGATGTCATCATTAAATAAAAGACACAGGCTGATCACGTGCGCGATTTGAAAAAGTTCTTTGAATGGCTTCGAAGATATGACCTTAAGCTTAATCCAGCCAAGTGTGCATTTGGGGTTCCATTTGGGAAACTCCTCGGTTTTATAGTCAGACGGAGAGGCATCGAATTGGATCCATCTAAGATAAAGTCCATTCGAGATCTGCCACCTTTGAAGAACAAAAAGGAAGTCATGAGTTTGCTCGGGAGGTTGAACTATATCAGTAGGTTCATTGCTCAGCTCACAACCACGTGCGAGCCCATATTTAATTTGCTGAAAAAGGATGATGCTATCGAGTGGACGGGCGATTGCCAAAATGCTTTTGATAGGATCAAAGATTATTTGTCAAAACCCCCTATACTGGTCCCACCTGAACCTGGTAAGCCTTTGTTTTTATATCTATCGGTGATGGATAATTCCTTTGGATGCGTTCTGGGGCAACATGACACAACGGGTAAAAAGAAACAGGCAATCTATTATTTAACCAAGAAGTTCACCAATTATGAGGTTAAGTACACCCTTTTAGAAAGTATATGTTGTGCCTTAACTTGGGTCGCTCAGAAGTTGAGACATTATCTTTTGGCCTACGCTACTTACCTCATATCCAGAATGGATCCTCTAAAGTACATATTTCAAAAGCCAATGCCTACTGGCAGGCTCGCAAAATGGCAGATCCTTCTCAAATAGCTCGACATCGTCTATGTCACTCGCACCGCGATGAAAGCACAGGCTTTGACCGATCATTTGGCAGAGAATCTAGTTGTGATGAGTACAAGCCACTTACCACATACTTCCCAGATGAAGAGGTCAACTCAATAGAGAAAGTAGTTCCAGATGACAACCCTATATGGAAAATGTATTTTGATGGAGCTGTAAATATCAAAGGAGTTGGGATCGAGGCAATCATCATCTCACCTATTGGACAGTATTACCCTACAATGGCCCGACTTCAGTTCTTCTGTACCAATAATATGGCAGAATACGAAGCCCGTATCATGGGTCTGAAAATGGCCCTCGATCTGGATGTGCATGAACTATTGGTTATGGGAGATTCCGACTTGCTTATCCGGCAAGCCCAAGGTGAATGGGAGACTCAAGACATCAAGCTTATTTCATACAGACAATGTGCAAGACTTGAGCAAAAGATTCAAATCCATCTAGTTCAGGTACATTCCCAGGTTTCACAACGAGCTAGCCGATGCTTTGGCTACTTTAGCCTCGATGCTCCCTTATCCGGGCAACACTCATATCGATCCACTAGAAATCCAAGTTCGGAATCAACACGGTTACTGTATTGAGACAAAACCAGATGGTGAACCATGGTATCATGACATAAAACGATTCCTGAAAACAAGAGAATACCCAGAGCATGCTAAGGGAGATCAAAAAAGAACTATAAGGCGGCTCGCCGGCGGTTTCTTCCTGAATGGGAAAATTTTGTACAAAAGGACCCCAGATTTGAACTTGTTCAGATGCGTAAATGCCACATAAGTTGAGCGGATCATGAATGAAGTGCATTTGGGGGTATGCCGACCTCATATGAATGGATATGTTTTGGCAAAGAAGATTCTACAGGCAGGGTATTATTCGCTTACAATGGAGCGAGATTGCTTCAGTTTTTTTCGCAAGTGTAACCAATGCCAGATTCATGGTGACCTGATTCACTCGCCTCCTTCGAAGTTGCATCCCATGTCCTCTCCTTGGCCTTTCGTTGCTTGGGGAATGGATGTTATTGGTCCAATCGAGCCAAAGGCTTCAAATGTGCATAGTTTCATTTTGGTTGCAATTGATTACTTCACCAAGTGGGTGGAGGTCGTCACTTTCAAAGCAGTCACCAAGAAAGCAATGGTAGACTTTGTTCATTCCAACATCATCTGTCGCTTTGGTATTCCAAAGACCATTATCACTAACAATATAGCCAATCTAAATAGTCATTTGATGAAGGAGGTATGCGAGCAATTTAAAATTGTGCATCGCCATTCTACCCCTTACCGGCCAAAAGCCAATGGAGTCGTTGAAGCGACAAATAAGAACATCAAGAAGATTCTTAGAAAGATGATCCAAAGTTCCAGACAATGGCATGAAAAGTTGCCTTTTGCTCTTTTGGGATACCGCACGACTGCTCGCACATCTCTTGGTGTAACTCCTTATCTGCTGGTATACAGAACAAAAGCTGTAATACCGGCCGAAGTCGAAATTCCCTCTCTCCGGATCGTTGTGGAATCGAAGATTGAAGATATAAAATGGGTAAAGACCCGTTTGGAACAACTAATGCTGATTGATGAAAAACGGCTAGCAACAGTATGTTTCGACCAATTATACCAGCAAAGAATGGCACGCGCTTACAATAAGAAAGTGTGTCCATGGCACTTTGAGGTAGGCCAACTCGTTTGAAACGCATTCTTCCACACCAAGTAGAAGCTAAAGGAAAATTCTCCCTGATCTGGCAAGGACCCTACATCATCAAGAAAATGTTACCAAAAGGGGCCTTGCGCTTGGTAGATGAATAAGGACGGGTACCAGACATGACGATTAACGCAGATGCAGTCAAAAGATATTATGTTTGATATATACCCACTGCAGAACATTCATGCATTATTTTCTCAAATCGAGATGACGAAGGCTATTATTGGTCTCTACCCCAAATAGGTGTCACCCTTTTGTTAACCCTTTTGAGCCGTATTTATGTCACGCCGCAAAACCGAGGAGCGCAACTGGCGCTCAACTGAGTAAATCCGACTGAGCAAGCCTGTTAGATTTCATTCTACCCAAACTCATCCACGAATAGAGATAATACATATTATCATTAATTAAACAAAAATGTGTTCATGTCTACAATACCAATTCATTTCCAATAGTTTTATCATGTTTTTAAAGTCTCAAATGGACAAGTAATACAACCACAACATAACATAGTTTGTCTTTTCCTAGCACCAATACTCAACCCACACTATGTCTACGGATCCTCTATAGATAAAGAAGAGAATGATAATACCGGCAAGAAGGCTCTGGCTATACCTCAAACTGAATACACAAAGTACAAAAGATACATGACTCCGGAATAAAGTGGGGCTCACCAAGTCAGCTGGGAAGAAGGTGTACTGCTATCACTGATCAATATCTCCTGCTGTGGAACCACCTACATCCATTTAAAGATGCAGCGCCTCCGGCAAAGGGACGTTAGTACCGTCGAATAGTACTAGTATGTATAACTAAATAGTCTCTCAATAGAATGACAATTAATACAAACAAGATTATCATAATATCAATGAAAACCTTTATTAACATCAAACCTCGATTTAGGATCAAGACAATGTTCAAATTAATTCCCATATCTCACATTGGGAGATTTTTAGTATTGATATACCATTGTCCACAATACCATTATTCACAAAACCAGTACCACCATACTCTTAGCACGGGTCCGATCACGACCTGATCGGCTAGGCCATCTCATTAGAGACATCAACCACAATTTCTCTTGATATCAATACCACTGTCTTTAGCACGGAGTCAGATCATGACCCGATAGGCTAGGCCATCTCATTAGGGACATCAACCATAATTACCATTTCAATTACAATTTCCAACACAATCACCACTATGTGTGCGACATGGTGTCCGATCACGACCCGATCGGCTAGGCCATCTTATTTGAGACATCAACCTTTTTTATATCAATCATAGCATTTCATTATACTTTCACATCTTTTCATTTCATTGGCACTAATGGCCATAATTATAAGATCATTCTTGGCAAGTTGGCCATATTCAGTATTTCATGCTCACATTATCAATTTCAAATATCATCCTCATCATCAACAACAAACACAATTCAAATCAGAGTGTGTAGTACACATGTGAGCAATTTAGAGTCTAATTCACATAGAGATATTTCACAATATTTGGCATAATAGCCTTCATTTGAACTTGACTTAAAGTCGAAACATTATTAATGCACAGCCCATATTTTAACACATCCTTAATTAGTAACATAACATGGATAGAGCATTTGTGATGCTTGTTGAACATATATCGTTCAACCCAATCTTACTCGGAATAGCCAATTTCATAATGAATCACTCGAAACTTGCATAATTTACATGGATATCGTGGGATTCAATTATAAGAGGAGAGTTTAGCCAACATACCTCACTTGAGCTTCCTTACACTCTAAATGTTCCGGAATTCTTAGCAACTTCAATCTATTTTAGAAATATAACAAATTAAACCAAAATTAGGAAGATGATCATGGTTCTAGCTCATTTGAGCATTTTATCAAACACTAGATGTGCATTAAGGTTTCAAGGACTTTTCATGGAGGATTCCATCATCCCACAACCCAACCTTTACCATTTTTAGCTCAACAATCTTTCTACACCCTTAGATAACATATGCATGTAAAATAACCAACACAGAAATTACCTTGCTTATTATCCATTTCTACACAAAATTTGAAATTGAGGATTAGGGTGTAGAATCTTACCTCTAGGATGAACACCTAATGAGTTTCCCTTCTCAATCTTCCAAAACTTGGGCAAGAATTGAAGAACAATTATTGGAGAACACCTTCTCACTCTAGGGCACCCTCTCTCACTCTAAAATGTCATATAATGGCTCAAAAATGATCCAAAGAGTGTATTTAACAAAATAGGATCGGGTTTTAAAAACCCAAAAATGAAGCTCTGGAACAAGTTCTGCGGTCGCATATGCGACCGCATATCGGTCGCATATTGGTGTCCACAGTTGGCCAAAATTTGTTTGTGTATGCGGTCACTATGTGGTCCGCATAACTGTTATGTGATCGAATAATGCACCGCAAAATAGTTATGCGATCGCATAATCAACCGCATAATTTCCCCGGACTGGCCCTTCTCCTGCTCACTTTTGCGGCCATTATGCGGCCCGCAGAGTGATTCTTCGGTCGCATAATGGACCGCAGAATTACATTTTTCTGCCAAAACTTTTCCTTTTCATTCTCGTGCATTGTTCAACCCAAAAAGTCTGAGCCCTATAATCCTCAAACACGTAAGCCTAGTTCGGCACCATGAAATATTATTTTCTTTGCAAAATTTACCAGGCCTTACACTTAAGTACTTTGAAATTTTCCGGGGTGTTACAATTTATCTTCTTTATTTTCCCTCTTTTGGAACCCGTGTACTTGAAAAAGAAAAACAAATCATAAAACAAACCTTCTGAGTTCATTGAACTACGTTCGACATGATTCCAAAAGGGTACGTAGGCATCCTTACCCTGGGTTCGGTCCCATCACAACGAAAATCCATATTCCCAATACTCCAAAACTGGGGCAGAAGTTTGTTTTATTTTATGATTTTTCCTATAAAAATGCCTACAAAAGTTGTAATTCAGTTCAAGGTTCTTTTTGCCTTTTCCCCATTAGGAACTTCTGATCGGTCTTTGAGAATGTTTGAAGTCCCCATGCCAAGAGTGTTAGGCAACCTTCCACATGTAGTATCTTAGTCAAAAGAAAAGAAAAAAGAAATGAGAGAGTCTTATCGCTGGAAACTCGTATAGGCACTGTAAGGTGACAGTAAGAAGAGAAATGAGAGAGTCTTATTGGTGAAAACCCATATTGGCACCATAAGGCGGCGATGAAATGAGAAATGAGAGAGGTTAGTTAGCGAAAACCCGCAAAGGGCGCTACTAGCCGAATGAGGGTTTTTGATGCCCCGACATGAGCACAACCAAGACAGGTTCAAGATGAACATCTGCGATAGATTTTGAGAATTATACAGCTCAGATGGATCAGGCGTCCAGTCCAAAATGCATTTCTTGATTTATTGAAATAGGCATATGCCTCCAGATAAGTCTCTATATTCCTCTCCTTGAAAGGGACACCTTTTGTTTAGACACAATTCCTTTTTTTTTACTTTCAATTGCTCTTCTGGTTTTTTCATAATTTTTCTTTGATTCCCTTTCGGTCTAATCTTGAATCAAAATCAAAGCAAAGAAATGGCTGCAAAACTGGCTACAGTTTTCCCGTAATACCGAGCACAATTTGAATCATATACGGCATTGACGAAGGCAGGAATCCATATGTGATCTCTTTTGATAAGGCGGACAAAGTGTCTAAAAGAAACTGAAAAGGTCGCCTAAGCAAGACTTGCTTCATGGGAAAAGTTGATAAGCACTACAAACACAAATTGGTTCTGGGTGCAAGACAACTAAGTTTGATTTTAAAGGAAAATTGCCTTGCCTTAGGGACAAGGATTAGCGGTACCATGGACATCTGAGTATGAAACAGCCAGGGGCAACGTCAGAAAGAAAATGTCTCCAAAAAGCGATACAGAGTATTCGAGCACCTCGGTACCACGCTGACAAAATCAGTTCTTCAACAGCGGAGTGGCCGTGAATTCAAACTACACAGGGCATCAAGGCCATAAACCGACCACCACTTTAAAAACTCACAAATGTTTCTTTGTTTGAAGCAGGATTAAAGCAGTACAGAATGGTGATTCTCAAAGGACGAATGTCACCAAATGTAAGCTCCTTAAAATCTCCATTTTCCTTTTTATTTGCAGCATGCATCACTACTGTTCATACCTCCCATTTTCGTAGCTTAACCCAGGTAGAACCTTTTCGCCTAGGGGGATCCAACTCATAGTTACGGGTAGAAGTACTTTTTGCTCAGGATATTTTACGTAGCTTAACTCAGGTAGAACCTTTTCGCCTAGGGGGGTCCAACTCATGTTTTCGGGTAGAGGTACTTTTTTCTCAGGCTTGTTTTATGTTAGCTTAACTCAGGTAGAACCCTTTCGCCTAGAGGGATTCAGCACTTTATCCGTAATACAGGGTACTAACCCATGGTTACATTTCTTCTTAATAATACAGGGTGCCAACCCCTGGTTGCACTCATTTCGATAATACAGGGTACCAACCCCTGGTTACATTCCTCTTTGGTAATACAAGGTACCAACCCCTGGTTACATTCCTTATAGTAATATAAATTACCAACCCCTGGTTATATTCCTTCTCAGTAATACAGGGTGTCACCCCTTGTTACATTCCTTTCAGTAATACAGGGTGCCAACCCTGGTTACACTTCTTTTTTGTAATACAGGGTACCAACCCCTGGTTACATTCCTTTTAGTAATACAGGGTACCAATGCCTAGTTATATTCCTTCTCAGTAATACAGGGTGCCAACCCCTGGTTACACTCTTTTCAGTAATATAGGGTGCCAACCCTTGGTTACACTACTTTCAGTAATACAGGATGCCAACCCCTGGTTACACTCTTTTCTGTAATACAGGGTACCAACACCTGGTTACACTCATTTCGGTAATACAGGGTACCAACCCCTGGATACATTCCTCTTTAGTAATACAGGGTACCAACCCCTGGTTACATTCTTCTTTAGTAATACAAAATACCAACTCTTGGTTACATTCCTTTTAGTAATATAGGGTACCAACCCTTGGTTACACTCCTTTCAGTAATATAGGGTGCCAACCCCTAGTTACACTTTCTTCTATAAAATAGGGTACCAACCCCTGGTTACACTCATTTCGATAATACAGGGTACCAACCCCTGGTTACATTCCTCTTTAGTAATACAGGGTACCAACCCCTGGTTACATTCCTTTTAGTAATACAGGGTACCAAACTCTGGTTAAATTCTTTCTCAGTAATACAGGGTGCCAACCCCTGGTTACATTCCTTTCGGTAATACAGGGTACCAACCCCTGGTTACATTATTTTCAGTATACAGGGTATCAACCCCTGGTTACATTCCTTCCTAGTGATACAGGGCGCCGACCCCTGGTTGCGTTCCCTCTTTGTAATACAGGGTGTCGGTGCCAACCCCTGGTTACGTTCCTTTCCAGTAATACAGGGTGCCAATCCCTGGTTACGTTCTCTATTAGTAATATAGGGTACCATCATATAAATTCTATTTTCTTTAGTAACATAAGGTACTACCCCTCGTGGTTTCATATCCTCACATAGTTAGTTTATAAAGGGCAGAAAACTTTTGTTCATTTTGTTCGTCTTTGATGGCTTCGCAGGCCCCACCGCATAGCACAAGTGACGATTAAAGCTTGCAGTTTTAGCTTTCTCATCAGAAGATAAAAGTCTTTCGGTCACAAGATAGTTGGAGTTAGCTTGGAAAATGAGTCAGTAGCCCAGCTTCTCAAGTGTCATTCTCTCAAATTCGGATCAGGAAAGCAAGCTGTCACTACCCCAAATTCCCTCCAAAGGAGGTCGTGATGGCACCTAGTCTCTAAGACTAGGTAAGCCTATCAATGCGGAATAATCATAAATATCTGAAAATAATTAAACTACAATTCAAATGATTACAACTCCCAAAACCTGGTAGAAATAAGTGACAAGCTTCTAAGAATTTATTCTCTATATCTCTATACATCATAGTCTAAATCAAATAAGGAAGACAACATAGTAAGATAGAAGGGGACTCCGGAGTCTGCGGACGCTGGCAGATATACCTCGAAGTCTCCTCGTACAGCTAGTTTAATGATGAGTGGTCTGATAAGATGTACCTGGATCTGCACAAAAAGATGTGCAGAAGCGTAGTATGAGTATACCAAAGCGGTACCCAATAAGTGCCAAGCCTAACCTCAGTAGAGTAGTGACGAGGTCAGGTCAGGCTCTACTGGAGAATAGATAATGACATGGAAAAATATTTAAACAATTTAATAAGAAAAAATGACTATGGAAATGAATCAAATAGTATGCCACATTTAATGACACCAAATAATTGCAAATAATATCTCGTGGAATCAAAACAGAATTTCTTTCAACTTTATGAAAATCACAACAATTAATCGAAGGCAACTATGGCCATAAATCAATATCAACAAGGGCACTACCGAGGTACCGCCTCGTAGTCCCAAATTATAAATAATTTCACAATATCTCATTTTCTTATATCACCGCGGGAGCCTTCACGATTTATTTAAAGAAAATATTTTTCTGAAATAGCATCCCGCGTTTTAGCCACCCTTATCACACCGCATGACTTCTACTAGTCACTCCTACTAGCCACGCGTATCAAAGTCACCCTTATCCCACCGCATGTGTTTCAATACCCAGACCTTATACCACCGCATGCATATTAATATCACAATATATCACAATTTGCAACTCAAGTGCCCAATATTTCAATTTTTCCAAAAATAAATCGACAACAATATTTTTCGATAATAAAGAGCTCACGGCTCAAGCCAAAATAATCCAACAATAATATTTTTTTCACAATAAAGAGCTCACGGCTCCATTACAACGAGTGCCAAAAATCTTACGAAAATATTCAGGAAAATAATATTTCAAAACCTTTAATACGTTGCTTCAATATCAAATTTAGAAATGTCAAATACTTCATATTAATAATATTTAATTTAAATAAAATCAACGTTCAAATAATGCACAGTATAAAAGAAACCAAGTTTCAATTAAACAGGTAAAACAATTAGCAGAAAAATGTTAAACAAGTTTAAAGTATATATCTCAGATAAATGATGAAGAATATAACAAGATAAAATAATTTAATAAATGCGCAACAATGATCTACACAACTTAAAAATATAATCTTTCATATTTAGTCCGTGTACACACTCGTCACCTCGTATACACAACTTTCAACACATTTCAATAATCACAGTCATATTAATTCTAGGGAAAATTTTCCCCACACAAGGTTAACCAAGTATTATATTTTTTTCTCAATTTTTCGACTCCGATCGACTCGTATCTAGTCATAAGTAATTCGATACAGTCAACAAAAATTATAGGAATTAATTTCATAAGAAAATACTACATTTTTCAATAAAATTCCAAATTAGCTCAAAAATCGTCAGTGGGGCCCATGCCTCGGAATCCTACGAAACTCACAAAATCCGATAACCCATTCAATTATGAGTCCAACCATACCAGTTTCACTCAAATCCGACTCTGAATCGATACCGAAATCTCAAAAATTCGTTTCCATGAGATTTTCTAAAATTTTCCAAATTTCAATCGCAAAACACTAATTAAATGGTGAAACCAATGACATATTCGTGTATATAGACCAAATCCGAGTTGGAATCACTTACCCCAAATGTCTTTCCTTGAAATTTTGTCAAAAGTCGCTTCTGTTCAAGCTGAAGTTTGTCAAAAATGGCAAATGGGTTGAATGCCTCTGTTTTTATAACTTACAGATTTGTCCAGTTCGATCTCGGGAGCTCGATTTTGTCATGGAGCTCGATTTGTCAGGGAGCTCGATTTGTCAAGGACCTCAATTTGTCGGGGACCTCAATTTTGTCAGGGACCTCGATTTTGACAGGGACCTCGATTTTGTCAGGAACCTCTATTTGTCAGGGACCTCGATTGTCAAGGACCTCGATTTTATCAGGGACCTCGATTGTCAGGGACCTCGATTTTGTCAGGGACCTCGATTTTGACAGCATTTCTAGCAGAAAAATTACAGCAGCTTTTGCAGCAGCTAAGTCCCACTTTTGATCCGTTAACCATCCGAAACTCACCCGAGGCCCTCGCGACCTCAACCCAATACACCAACAAGTCCTAAAACATCATACGAACATATTTGAAACCTCAAATCAAATCAAACAATGCTAAAATCACGAATCATGCTCCAATTCAAGCTTAATGAAACTTAGAATTTTCAAGTTTTACATTCGATGTCGAAACCTATCAAATCAAGTCCGATTGACCTGAAATTTTGCACCCAAGTCATAAATGACATAACGGAGCTGTGAAATTTTTTAGAACTGGATTCCGACCCCGATATCAAAAAGTCAGCTCCCCGGTCAAACTTTCAAACTTTAAATTCCTATTTTAGTCGTTTCAAGCCTAATTTCATTACGGACTTCCAAATAAAAATTCCGATTATGCTCCTAATTTCTAAATCACCATACGGAGCTGTTGGAATCATCAAAATTCTATTCTGGGGTCGTTTGCACAAAATTCGACATCCGGTCACTATTTGAAATTAAACTTTTAATTTTTCATCAAAATCCCATATCTCGGGCTAGGGACCTCGGAATTCGATTCCGGGCATACACCCAAGTCCCAATTCACGATACGAACCTACCGAATTGTGAAAACACTAATCTAAATCCATTTTCTCAAAATGTTGACAAAGTCAACTCAGTTGAGTTTTAAACCTCTAATTCACATTTTTATCCATTTGTCACCTGAAAACTTTCCGAAAAATTTTACGGATTGCGCACGCAAGTCGAGGAATGATAAATAGTGTTTTTCAAGGTCTTAGAGCACAAAATTAATTATTAAATTTAAATATGACATTTTGGGTCATCACATTCTCCACCTCTAAAACAAACGTTCGTCCTCGAACGGAGTTAGAAAAAGTACCTGAGTTGGTGAATAAGTGTGGATAACGGCTGCGTATATCAAGCTCGGTCTCCCAAGTCGCCTCCTCGACCAGATGACCCCTCCACTGAACCTTCATGGAAGCAATGTTCCTTGACCTCAGCTTTCGAACTTGCGTATCTAAAAATAGCCATTGGTTCCTCAACATAAGATAGATCCTTGTCCAACTGAAGTCTAACACATGAGACGGATCGCCGTGATATTTCCGAAGCATGGAGACTTGGAATACCGGATGAACTGCATAGAGACTAGGTGGTAGTGCAAGTCTGTAAGCCACATCTCCAACTCTTTCAAGAATCTGAAAAGGCCCAATATACCTAGGGCTCAACTTGCCCCTCTTCCCGAACCTCATCACACCCTTCATAGGCGAAACCCGGAGCAATACTCGCTCACCAACCATGAATGCAACATCACGAACCATCCGATTCGCATAACTCTTATGTCTAGATTGGTCTGTACGAAGTCAATCCTGAATCAACTTAACCTTTTCCAAGGCTTCCTAAACCAAGTTTGTACCCAATAGCCTAGCTTTGCCCGGTTCGAACCAACCCACTAGGGACCGGTACCGCCTACCATACAAGGCCTCATACGGAGCCATCTGAATGCTTGACTGGCAACTGTTGTTGCAAGCAAACTCCGCGAGTGGTAAGAACTGATCCCAAGCACCCCCAAAATCTATCACACACACACGAAGCATATCCTCCAATATCTGAATAGTGCGTTCGGATTGTCCGTCCGTCTGAGGGTGAAATATTGTACTCAACTCCACACGAGTACCCAACTCTCGATGTACAGCCCTCCAAAACCGTGAGGTAAACTATGTATCCCGGTCAGAGATGATAGATATCGGTACACCGTGAAGTCTGACAATCTCGTGAATATATACATGAGCCAGCTGCTCTGAAGAGTAAGTAGTAATCACAGGAATAAAATGAGCTGACTTGGTCAATCTATCCACAATCACCCAAACTGCATCAAACTTCCTCCGAGTCCGTGGGAGCCTAACAATGAAATCCATAGTGATCCGCTCCCATTTCCATTCTGGAATTTCCAACTTCTGAAACAATCCACCT
>AWOL01S0000934.1:71840-98593 GCA_000715115.1 Nicotiana otophora
ACCGCATGCGTTTCAATACCCAGACCTTATACCACCGCATGCGTATTAATATCACAATATATCACAATTTGCAACTCAAGTGCCCAATATTTCAATTTTTCCAAAAATAAATCGACAACAATATTTTTCGATAATAAAGAGCTCACGGCTCATGCCAAAATAATCCAACAATAATATTTTTCCACAATAAAGATCTCACAGCTCCATCACAATGAGTGCCAAAAATCTTACGAAAATATTCAGGAAAATAATATTTCAAAACCTTTAATACGTTGCTTCAATATCAAATTTAGAAATGTCAAATACTTCATATTAATAATATTTAATTTAAAGAAAATTAACCTTCAAATAATGCACAGTATAAAAGAAACCAAGTTTCAATTAAACAGGTAAAACAATTAGCAGAAAAATGTTAAACAAGTTTAAAGTATATATCTCAGATAAATGATGAAGAATATAACAAGATAAAATAATTTAATAAATGCGCAACAATGATCTACACAACTTAAAAATATAATCTTTCACATTTAGTACGTGTACACACTCGTCACCTCATGTACACAACTTTCAACACATTTCAATAATCACAGTCATATTAATTCTAGGGAAAATTTTCCCCACACAAGGTTAGACAAGTCACTTACCTCGACTTGCTCCAATTTAACTAAGTATTATGCTTTTTTCTCGATTTTTCGACTCTGATCGACTCGTATCTAGTCATAAGTAATTCGATACAGTCAACAAAAATTATAGGAATCAATTTCATAAGAAAATACTATATTTTTTAATAAAATCCCAAATTAGCTCAAAAATCGCCAATGGGGCCCATGCCTCAGAATCCTACGAAACTCACAAAATCCGATAACGCATTCAATTACGAGTTCAACCATACCAGTTTCACTCAAATCCGACTCTAAATCGATACCAAAATCTCAAAAATTCGTTTCCATGAGATTTTCTAAAATTTTCCAAATTTCAATCTCAAAACACTAATTAAATGGTGAAAATAATGATATATTTGTGTATATAGACCAAATCCGAGTTGGAATCACTTACCCCAAATGTCTTTCCTTGAACATCTGTCAAAAGTCGCCTCTGTTCAAGCTGAAGTTTGTCAAAAATGGAAAATGGGTTGAATGCCTATATTTTTATAACTTACAGATCTGTCCAGTTCGATCTTGGGAGCTCGATCTGTCCAGTTCGATCTTGGGAGCTCGATAAGTCCAGTTCGATCTCGGGAGCTCGATCTCGGTAGCTCGATTTTGTTAGGGAGCTCGATTTATCAGGGACCTCGATTGTCAGGGACCTCGATTTTTGTCAGGGACCTCGATTTTGGCTGGCGGGCCGATTTTGACAGCATTTCCAGCAGAAAAATTGGAGCAGCTAAGTCCCACTTTTAATCCGTTAACCATCCGAAACTCACCCTAGGCCCTCGGTACCTCAACCCAATACACCAACTAGTCATAAAACATCATACGAACCTATTTGAAACCTCAAATCACATCAAACAACGCTAAAATCACGAATCATGCTCCAATTCAAGCTTAATGAAACTTAGAATTTCCAAGTTCTACATTCGATGTCGAAACCTATCAAATCAAGTCCGATTGACTTCAAATTTTGCACCCAAGTCATAAATAAAATAACGGAGCTGTAAAAATTTTCAGAACTAGATTCCGACCCTGATATCAAAAAGTCAACTCCCCGGTCAAACTTTCAAACTTTAAATTCCTATTTTAGTCGTTTCAAGCCTAATTTCATTACGGACTTCCAAATAAAATTTTGATTACGCTCCTAATTCCAAAATCACCATACGGAGCTGTTGGAATCATCAAAATTCTATTCTGGGGTCGTTTGCACAAAATTCGACATTCGGTCACTATTTGAACTTAAACTTTTAATTTTTCATTAAAATTCCATATCTCGGGCTAGGGAACTCGGAATTTGATTCCGGGCATATGCCCAAATCCCAATTCACGATACGGACCTACCGGAACTGTGAAAATACTCATTCGACTCCGTTTGCTCAAAATATTGACCAACGTCAACTAAGTTGAGTTTTAAACCTCTAATTCACATTTTAATCTATTTTTCACCTGAAAACTTTCTGAAAAATTTTACGGACTGCGCACGCAAGTTGAGGAATGATAAATAGTACTTTTTGAGGTCTTAAAACACAAAATTAATTATTAAATTTAAATATGACATTTTGGATCATCACACAAGCAATCGAGAATAAGCCATAATTTGTTTTCTTCAAAGTGCATCAAGATCCAGTCTAAGGCCAACACAAGCGAGCAGGTCAAGAATCAAGATTTGACTCCACAAGACACATAGATAGGAATTGTGTAACTCTTAGCTTGCAGGCATATGTAGTTCTCTTTTTCTTATTTTTTTCCTTCCTTTTATGTAAGCAGCAGTAACAGTAACAGCAATAATAGCAAGCAGCAGCAGTCTTAACTCCAGTGTCCGGTAGTCCCAGCTACCAAATTTTTTCCAGAACTACACTAACACGATTCCTTTATAGCCAGGGATATGTAGGCATCCTCGGAAGCAAGGTTCGATCATATTTTTCAAAAATGCTTTCATCGGAGTGATACACGAGCAAAATTAGCTATGGCATTCACTTTCTTTGCACGAAAACTCTTCGTATTCTCGAGCAAAGAGGGGAAGTTGTAAATATCTAATTTTTGCTCTTTTCATTTTTCCTACATTACATTATTTTTAGGTTTATTATATGTGTTTATAGAATTTAGCATTTGATTATTAATTAATTTATTAAGGGGTTTAAAGGTTTGGATTAATGCGATTTTCAGTTGAGTTATACACAAAGCAGGCCCAATTTTTAGCCCAATTCGGCCGATCCAGTCTAATTGTTGGCTTGCCAAGACCCGGATCAAAACAACATAGTTTCATAATAAAACTATGTCGTTTTGTTTAATGAATCAAAGATCCAATCTCATCCATCCATGACCCTCTTGATCCAATGGCCACCATTCAATCTCCCTTCTAATATTTGATATCCCAATTTTCAAATTTTGGCCCTCATTTTTGCCCTATCTTCTTCTCTCCTCTTTATCTCTTCACTCTCTCTCACCTTCTCTCTGCGCCGCCACCCTTCTCCGCCGCCGGAAATCGCGCACCAGCGGCGGTCCGCCTCCAATCCGCCCTAAAATCGAACCATACAATCACCTCAACCCCTTCTTTCCAAATCTCCAACCCAAATCCCTCAAAACCCGCTCAAAGTCCACGATTTTTAGATCTAGAAAACCCTATCCGCCGCCTATTTTTCCAAAATCAAAAAAATTCTGGCCACAACCACCCTACAACACATACATGAATGGATAGAGCTCCGCGAGACCTATCTTTTCCTACCCATTTCACCCCCAAAAACCACACCACCGCCGGCCAGCCACCCCCCGCTGCCGCGACCACCCCAAGGTCACCACTGCCTCATTTTTTCTTTAACCCACTCGACCCAAAGACTTAAGTTTTCTTCTAGTATGATGCCAAAACTTACTTATTTTGGGCGTTTGCTAAAAGGGAACTTGTGTTTCGGGGTCGGACACTCACCTCTTGGCATCTTCGGCGTCTTCTCGTGGCTCGAATAGTTTCAAGCACGCTCGTTAAGTATAATCATCATCTCTTTACTTAATTTCTAATTTCGTTTTAGTAGTAATAGGTTAGTTCTTGATTTTAATTTTAATTCCTGATTTTAATTTTTCTGTTTTGTGTTTGTTGTTAATTAGAGTTTCAAGTTAGATTTATTTAATTAGTTATCTCTATTTATTATACTATTATTAATTAAACATAATCTTTAGTATATTAGTTTGATTGTTTGCTTAGTTAATCGATTGTTTAGTTGTTGAACATCGTTGTCCGATTCTTAACGATGCTCGTTCTGTTTTGAGCATTAGTTTGTGAATCCAGTTGTTTGTTCTATATTTAGTTTGCACAAATCAATTTGTTTTAATCTAGTTAGTTTGAGTTTTAGTTCCATTTGAAGTCTTGTTTCTGTTTTGTCAATTATTAGTCGTTTGAGTTTGATTTGGTTCAAAATCAAGTCGTTTGGTGTTGATGGTTAAAATATGAAGTTTAGGTTATTTTATCATAAAATAGTGTACTAGTAGCCTATATTTTACTAATAGGGTGGCTAAAATGATTTTATTTTTCTCATGCTTCTGACACAACAGATTTTCAGGATGTCCTTTCACCTTTTGGACAGATTTTGAATAGTGTTTAGCACACAAAGTCAGTCTTTTGGATAGACTTTTGGTGAACTAAAATCTTTCCAAACAATCTGACTTTATTTGCCTATTTAAAGAGCTGCTCTTCTCCTATAAAGTGGACTCTCTTACACTTAGAATACACATCCTTACTCACTGAAAAAGGATCACACACTCTATGACAATTGGATAATATCTTTAGAGTTATTTGAATACACAAAAACTTAAGAGAAAAATCAGCAGCTAAAAATATCTAATAATAAGCTGAAATTGTGAGCTTTGTAAAGGTTTCTTAGGGTGAAAACTCTTTCAAAAAAGATAAGTCTTTTAGAGCTTGTTCTGGGCTTCTACTCTAAGATTTTCGGGTTGTTCAAACGTTCATCTTACTATTGTTTCCTTGCTGTTCTGCTGGTGTTTCTTCTCGCTTTTCACTGTTGTATCGTATTTTTGCTCTTCAGGTAACTTTTGAACCTTTGTAATGCAGATTTTCATATCAATAAACTAAGATTTGAACCTATTTTGACTGTTGGAATAGAGCTGAACTCATTTGGCTATTTGTTTAAGTATTTTAACGTAGTATGCATGACGTAACCATGTGAATATATAATTGCTCCTTACATGTTAGCTGAAGTATCACTTTGTAGTCTTATTTAGTTATTGGAAAGATAAGCTACCATAGACTAACCACTATGGATTGGATGTGAATATTTTTCTCTTGTTTCTTTTAAATTTTGGAGATCCAATATACTGGTAGGTTGTTTGAGTCTTTGCTATCATTATATCCCTTTTGCGTTGATAAAGTCCCATTTGAATTATGAAGCTATTTTATTAAAGGAGACAACCCATTTGTCTATTTCTTTCTATTGTGCCAGTTTAAGCAAAAGTGAGCGTTAAGAAGTTTCCATCAGTCCACTTTATAATTGTTAAGTAAAAAAAAAATAAAAATGAGGTTGTTATTAATTTAGATTGTTTGTTAGTATTTGAATGACAAAAGATATCTATTTTATCCAAGTGAATGCCTTGGATTTAATTTTTACATATGGACTGTGACCAAATTTAGTTAAAGAAAATTAAGAGGTCATTGATCATTGCTGAGTGTAGGGAATAGTGTGCATAAATGAAATCTCTATATATATATTTATTTATATATATAATTGAGAGAATAGACAAGGTGACTTGGCACCTCTCTTTGGCCAAGGATCCTATTTATCTTTTTTTCCTTCTTTTTTTTGATTTTTCCCCTTCATTTTTTTCATTTAAATTGTTTTATAATTGAAAATTGAAAAGACACGGTTCCAAATCTCAAATTCAGTTTTCAACTTCGCATTAAACGACACAATTAATAAGAGTTAAACAGCCGTTATTTTGGTAAAGAATTAAAGAATCGTTGCTTTAGAGCAAAGGGTAAAGAATCGTATAGTATAACCAATAATCTCTCTGAATTTTAACTATTAAAACGGCTGCGACAATAAAGCATTTGGCCACATGCAGTCTTCCTCTTCATACCCCATTCTCTTCATAATTAATTGCTTTATGTATGTTGTTGATGACTACTAATGGATAGTGCAAAATATGAACTGGATGTACATACGGGTGTGTCTAATTGGGAGAAAAAAGAACATTACTCTCTACAAGGGAGAGGCAGATATAAAAATCGAAATACCCACAATATCATCTTCTAAAAGAAGGAGCATTTAACCGTGTCATCCCCGAATTAAGGTTTCTTTCTTCAGTTGGTAAATATGGTGGGTTCTAATTGTTTAAGGATATTGCTTTGAATTAAAGTCTCACGTCTCACACTAGGTAAAGTTGAATCCTTCTTTAGATTCTTTAAAGAAAAATTAGCAACGTTTGCACAGGGTTTGTTATTTTCTTCTTTATTTCAAAGCACTATAATCAGTCCTTAAATGATCTTGAGAATTGCAAATATCAAAACTGAACTCATTTTAGATGGTGAAAGAATACCATCGAAGCTACGAATAAAGAGAGCTAGGCCCCAAAAAAAAAAAAAAAAAAAATCAAGACAGCTATAATGATAGAATCCTTGAAAAAAAAAAAGCAATCAACTTCGTTAGTTAAACAGGATAATGGTTTTCAAATCTCCAAAGTTAAGAGTAACAATTAGGGGTGTGGGAACAAAAGGAAATCTATATTGTATCTTATAGTTAAGGGATACTTGGCACTTCTCTTTGGTGAAGGATCCTATTTAACTATTTTTTCAACAAAAAACAAATTCTCAATTCTTTTTTGTCAGTTGTGTTTCTTGCTTTCATAAAAAACTGTAACGTTTCAATAAAGGAATAATGCACCGGTTGCCTTCCTTTCATAATGAAGTGTAGCGGTTCAACAATGACGAGCAGCAGCGCAACAGTTGCAATTATGGAATAGTGTTATTTATTTAAGTTGACTAATTTTCCTAAATCATTACTAATGGACAAGAATCTATTCTTTTGTGCTTGGAATAGGATCTACAAGAGCTCCAGTCAAAGAATATCAAGATATAGTAAGACTTAGGCAACAGACAAACTCGACTTCTTAGTAGGAATATTTGTCAAAAGAAATTTCTCTTGCATTTATCATTTTTTCTATTGTTTTTACCAGTGTCATATAAGTGCATGCATTAGGGATTGATGGCATTTCAATCTGCAGTAAAGGATCCGCCAAAATTTCATCCAATTCTTTGGCTACTCTTATACTACAACAAGATTTTCACCAAGCTTCTTCACTTCTAAGAGACACAAAAATAAAGCTTGAAAGAGTAAATTATTTAAATATTTGTCAAAGCCTAAATACACAAATAACTAAATATTTTGTTCGTTATCTTTCGTGTTTTTGGTCTTCTTGCGGATATTGCTTATGGGATTCGCCTAACAAATATTATACATCTGACATAACATATGCCACATATGCAGTTTCCAACGTTAGGATTCTTTAGGTTTAGCATTGTTTTCAAAATTTTGGAAGCCCCTTTTAATAACATTAACATGAAGTAATGATGTAATTAATAGTTTTATAATTCTTAATTTTGAGATTTGAGAGGAATAATTTGTATCTCATCAATATGTTCTTTTATATATTCATAATTGACAGGATCGGAGCTTTGCTTTCCAGGTTATTGCTGCTACTTGACTCATGCTTTAAGGGATATTTGGTTCTCCTATTTTTGTCATATTTTGCACTTATGTTAAAGGACTTAAAATATGAGTACTCCTTTATTGCGTGTGGTACAAAATGACTTCATGTCTTTTCTTCTTTTTAGGGGAATTCTTTTTCTCTTTGTAATTTGTTTTGTTTTGGTTTAAAGGAACATGAGTGGTCAAGCAATTATATACCATAATTTTAAACACAAAAAAAAAAAGAACAAAATTGACAGTATCACGCTTGGAGAACATGGAAAAAATCATTAAACTGATAAAAGAGTTTCCGGATAATCCATTGAATATAATGCTATTGATATTATTTATTTTAAATAAAAGGTACGAGAATATCAAAGATATACGAATGATATGTTAATCAATCTTAAGATGACTTTGAAATTTTTGCTGCTTGGCTATCTTAAGTTAAGACCATGAGTTTACAAATTATATTTTCCTCTTTTGGGCTACTTTTTTGATATAGTAAAGATTGATTTTTATTATTATAAAGATTCTAACAAAAATTATTCATGCATATTTTGATTTTCTTTGCTAGCGGATAATTTAACTAGTTAGATTTAATAAAGGGGGCACGTTAGACCTTCAGTATACATGGGGTTGGTCTTGAATCATAATATATTGGGTTGGGTTTAATAAAATGCATATTGGCCCAATGCCAATAAATAAGCTGGTGGCCCATATTTTCTTTTAACAAATCGTTGGCCCATTCTTCTATTTAGTTGAGAGTTACTTCTCTTTTTAATAGGAAGGTGACCAATTTCCTCAAAAATGAATAAACCTGGTCCAAACTCGTGTGCCGTGTTTTCTCCAAATAATAAATTCAAATCAGTTTTTTATTTATTTATTATTTAACTAATTAGAATAATTTAATCACCTCCTAATTAATTAATTTAAACGCTAGGCAACTAGTAGGCGCGCTTTGACTTCACGGAATAGTTTTTGTAGCGTGATGTTCAATATTCAATAAATTAGTAAAATAATATCATACCATACCCCATTAGTTTTAGTTAATCCTTTGCTAAAATCGCGGATTCGCTTGCGTAGCGCGATAAGTGACTTTTAATAATTTTTTTAAAAAAATAATTTTCTCAAATGTAATAATTTCTCAAAAGTACTACAAATAATTGATTGTCATGATTTCGGATTCGCTTACGAGGCATAATTATGATAAGTTAATTAATTTTGTTATTCGATCACGCATTCGCTTGCGTAGTGTGGTTATGACAACGTAATATTATCCAAATTATTTTGTTTAATAATTCTAATAATCAAGAGATAAAAGCGGATAGGTAAAACATGAAAGTCATATAAATCACAGTTTTTTCAAAATTAATTCAAGCCAAGTTTAAATTAATAAAGCGACCGTGCTAGAACCACGGAACTCGGGGAATGCCTTACACCTTCTCCCTGGTCAACAGAATTCCTTACCTAAACTTTATTTTCGCGGACCGATAAAAATAGAGTCAAACCTTCCTTTGACTAGGGATTCAAATAAAAGGTGACTTGGAACACCGAAAAAATAAATTCCAAGTGGCGACTCTGTACGTAAAATAATCCCTACTCAAATTTATCACTTTAATTGGAAAAACTCTTTAACCCGCAATCCACAACACACATATCTTTTTGGGAGGATAGAAAATGGGTGTGACACTTCGGAAGCATGAAGATATGAAATACATGATGAACTCCCCACAAGCTGGGTGGCAAAGCAAGTATGTAAGTCGCCTCACCAACCCTCTCTAACACCTAAAATGGAATGATATACCGAGGACCCAGCTTGACCTTTATCTCAAACCTCATCACGCCCTTCATAGGAGAAAACCTGAGAAAAACCTTTTCACGCTCTATGAAAACTACATCACGAACCTTCCTATCAGCATAATTCTTTTGCCTAGGCTGGGCTGTGTGAAGCCGCTCCTAAATCAATTTCACCTTCTCCAAAGTATCATGAACCAAATCAGTCTTTCCACAATGACCCAAACAGTATCAAACCTCCTTAATGTCCGTGGAAACCTTACTACAAAATCCATAGTGATGTGCTCCCATTTTCACTCTAATATCTCTAACCTCTGAAGCAACCCACCCGGTCTATGATTCTCACACTTGACCTGTTGATAGTTCAAACACCATGAAACATATCTAACAATGTCTTTCTTCATCCTCCATCACTAATAATGTTGCTTCAAATCACGGTGCATCTTTGCAGCACCCGGATGAATGGAATAACGCGAACTATGAGCCCCCTCAAGGATCAACTCTCTCAACCCATCCACATTAGGAATACAAATCCGACCCTGAAGCTGCAACACACCATCATCACCAATAGTCACCACCTCACTAAACTGTGTCCTTAAGGATAAGAAAATGGGGATCGTCATACTGACGAGCCTTAATGCGCTCTAACAATAATGATTGTGAAACAACACAAGCAAGTACTTTGCTCGACTCCAAAATATCCAATCTTACCAACATGTTGGCCAACACATGAACATCCATAGCTAAGGCCTCTCCCCAGCTGGAATAAATGCTAAACTCCCCATACTCTCCATCTCTTCTACTCAAGGCGTCCGCTACCACATTAGCTTTCCTCGAATGATAAAGAATGGTGAAACCATAATCCTTCAATGGCTCCAACCATCTCTGCAGCCTCAAATTCAAGTCATTCTGCTTAAACAGATATTGCAGGCTCCTATGATTTGTATACACCTCACAATACATGCCATACATATAGTGCCTCCAAATCTTGAGCGCGTGCACAATAGCTGCTAACTCCAAATCATGCACCAGATAGTTCCTCTGGGGCTTCAATTGGCGCAACGGGTAGGCAATCACCTATCCATCCCGTATTACCACACACAAAATGTCAACCCCTGAAGCATCACAATAAATTATAAATGACCTCGATCTTGAAGGCAAAATCAAAACTTGAGCCATAGTCAAAGAAGTCTTAAGCCTCTGAAAGCTTTCCTCACACTCATCCGACCACCTGAATGGAGTGCTCTTCTGCGTCAATTTATTCAATGGGTCTGCAGTAGATAAAAATCTCTCTACTAAGCGACGGTAGTAACCATCCAAACCTAAGAAACTCCTGATCTTTGTAGCGGTACAAGGTATGGGCCAACTCTGAACTGCCTCAATCTTTTTCGGGTCCACCTTGATCCCATCACTAGATACCACATGGCCCAAAAATGCCACCAAGTCTAACCAAAACTCACACTTCGAGAACTTAGCATATAGCTTCTTCTTCCTTAAAATCTAAAGAACAATCCTTAAATGATACGCATGCTCCTCAGCACTATGGGAATACATCAATATAACATCAATGAACACGATTACGAATGAATCCAAATAAGGCTGAAATACATTGTTCATCAAATGTATGAAGGCGGCTAGGGCATTAGTCAACCCAAACGACATCACCAAGAACGCATAGTGCCCATAACGAGTTTGGAAAGCACTTTTAGGGATGTCTAAAGCCCTAATCTTCAACTGGTGATACCCAGATCTCAAGTCAATCTTCGAGAACACCTAAGCACCCTGAAGCTGATCAAACAAATTGTCAATGCACGACAATGTATACTTTTTCTTAATAGTAGCCTTGTTCAATTGTCGATAGGCAATACTCATCCTCATAGACACATCCTTCTTCTTTACAAACAACACAGGTGCACCCCACAGTGATACACTAGGCCTGATGAATCCTTTATCCAGCAACTCCTGCAATTGTTCCTTCAATTCCTTCAACTCCGCCAGAGCCATGCGATTCGGAGAAATAGAGATAGGTTGTGTGGCTAATACCAAATAAATACCAAAATCAATATCCCTATGGGGTGGAATACCCGGTAGGCCTGTAGGAAACACATCTAGAAACTCACTCACTACTAGAACTACTAGGAGTATGGCCAAGAGAACCACTCCACTCCAGCCTCGGAAACCCCAGCATAGGCAATATTACGGTCTTAGCGCGACAATAAAGGATATCATAGTACAGAGATAACCAATGCATATCTAAAATCACATCAAAGTCTACCATACAAAGTAATAGAAGATCAACACTAGTCTCATACCCACCAATAGTGACTACACAAGATCGATACACATGATCCACCACAATAGAATCGCTAATGAGTGTAGACATATGCACATGAGTATTGAGAGAACCACGAGACATATCAAAAGAAGGATCAAAGCATGATGACACATAAAAATACGTGGATCCCGGATCAAACAACACGGAAGCAACTCTCTAACAAACTGAAACCATACATGTGATCACTGCATCGGAGGCCACCGCCTCGGGTCTACCTAGAAAAGCATAGCAATAGGGCTAGCCACTATTAGCATGACTAGCACCAACTTGACCCCCCCTTTACGGTGTCCTCTTATTACGTGACCTCCCCCTCTAGTTATCCGAGTAGGGGGTGATGCAACTAGCATCGAAATTACGGCCTGAGAACCCATATGATATGTGCCTCTAATAAGCCTGGGGAAATACTTCCTCACATGCCCGAGCTCTCCACACTCATAGCAGCCCCAAGCTGAATAAGGCTACTGAAATTGATATTATCCCTGAGGACCCCGAATACCTACTAGAGGAACCTTGTATTAGTGGAGCACGACATGAGCTTTCCGAAAGAGTACTGAAGGATGACGTAATTGGAGAATGAAAAGATGACTAAGACACCACACTACGGGCCCCCTGATACACATACTGAATTGACCTGTTAAGAGGGCCCCTTGATCTTCCATCTACCTCCAGATGAGGTACCCCTAAAACAACCACAACCATGAGGCCTCTTGTCCCTTATCATGACCTCTCTACCCTGGCTGTGAACATGGTCGATCCTCCAAGCGATTTATGCTGCGTGCTGAAAAGAAGTCCTCATCTTTGACTCTCGAGCCATAGTAACCCTGAGTCCATAAGTTAGGCCCTCAACAAAACTCCTCGCCTTCTCTGGCTCGGTGGGGATCAGGAAAGTTGCATGATGAGACAACTCAGTAAATCTCGACTCATACTCAATCATTGACATATGACCCGGCTGAAGGTGCTCAAACTACCCTGCACAACTCATATGTCTGCCACTATCTCCTAGTCGCTCCCCTGCACTGGAAAGTAGTGAAGTCCACATCATTGTACTCTACCAAGCCCAAATTTCATAACATCTCATAACATCCTCTGAAGCATTGCCCTCAAAGTGTGGAGGAAACAACTTTTGGAACCTCTCTAAATTCTTCTACTTATTAACAAACATGGCAGTTATGGTCTCAGATCTAGCTATTACAATAGGCTGATGAAGTACGAGCCACAAAAGGTTTGATCTCCCCTCTTGTCTGAGAAGTGGCTAGAGCCATTGGGACCACTCTGGCCTGGGTCAAAGCATCGATGAAACGTACTATCTTGGCAAAAGTCTCCTGGAACACGGGTGCAACAATGAAACCCTCTAGTTGTTGAGTGTGCACTGGAGCCTCAATATGCTTATATATGATCTGGTCCTCCACTAGTGGATTTGTTTCCACTGTTCTGGCCTGGCCACATGCCCCGGTGGATGTCCCATCCCTAGTTGTAGTAGTACGGCATCTAATAGAGCCCTGGCCCTACACCGTCTGTGCCTCTCCTAGTCGCAATTGGTGGTATTGCTCCTGCATCCCCCGCTGCTCTAGACGCGCAAGTCCTCGCCATTTGTCAGAGAATATAATAGAATAGAAGGATTAAGATTCAAGTCAATAATTAACGCACGATGAGGAATCAAGAAAAAGAAGTTTCCTAAAGCCCTATAGCCTCTCGAAGATATATACAAAAGTCTCTAGACCGATCTACGAGACTCTATTAGGCCTGCTTTTGATTTGTGAGACCCTTAGAACCTAGTACTCTGATACCAGCTGTCACGACCCGAAATCTCACCAAAGGCCGTGATGGCGTCTAACCTGCTTGCTAGTCAAGCCAACACAATAATATTTATAAACCTAAAGCAGATTAGTCAACTTCTAATAAAATACTCAATAAGATAAGGAGAACAGGATAATCTCAAGTCTAATAAATATAAATAACCATCCAAGGCTACATTTGCCAATATCGCCCCAAAATCGGATATCACAATAATCACAAGCATCTAACGAGAGTATGAAAATCATCTTAATACACTGTCTATCTGAGTAAAGTAGATAGATATACGAGGAAAGCATGGAGCGAGACTCTATGTGCGGCGGATCGATCAAGTAGAGCAGCTCACCACGAAGTCTCCTTAGATCAACCTACTGTCCCAGATGAAAATTACTCGTACAGCCTCAGAACCTGTACAAAATGTGTAAAAACGTAGTATGAGTACAAATAATGGTACCAGTATGTATAAAGTCTAGCCTCGAAAAAGTAGTGGCGAGGGGTCGACTCTGACACTCACTAGCAGTCAATAACAGGTGATAATAATCCAATAGAAATCTAGACATGATATTGTCAACAAGTATAGAAGCGCAAAATACAACTCATACGGAATTTAGGCATGCTTTTCAAATAACCAGAATCAAATAAAATAACATTAATCTCAATTTTCGTGTAAAACTAATACCAGTCTGCAATACTTACTTCAATTCATAACATGAATCTAAACAAATATAAATATACATGCTCGGGATCCTTTTCTCAATAACTCATAGCACAATCCATATGCTTGACACATGCCTTATGTACCACAAGCACCAAAAGAATCATGGGTGCCTACGCTCACAAGGCCCAAGGTAACATGGGTAATCACCTAACTCTGAAGGGACGGATCCATAATCCAAGCATCGATCATTTTATAAATAATGATCATTAATCAACTGTTGTGGTGTGTAACCCAATCCAATTCATAATATCATCAATGCAATAATCAGTACCAATATCCGCTCAAGTGCCCGTTGTGTCAAAATCCTTAACTTTTCTCAATAACCATTTTCACTCATCCATATGTGTAAGAACGATATAATAAAGGGCACATCACATGATAATAAGTATGTGGATAAGAAGCTCAAATGGCTAAGTGATAGCTATGGCAAATCATATATCTCATTCTATCATAATTGCTCAATAATCTATTTAGTATGTTTTTAGCTTAATCATATTATTTTGATGAGCTAATTTGGCCATAGAAACCATAGAAATCATGAAGCAATTAAAGCAAATGACTATGAATTTATAATAAAGTGCGACATGGCAATATAACCCTCATGTCAAATCAGCAAGTCAAGAACCTACGCATTCTCCTAAATGAATAAAGATTATTATGTAGTCATAGAATTAATTTGAACATGGTAAAAACTTCACATAATTAAATAAAGCAATATTCAAGCCAACAAATACCAGATACGGTCCAAACCCTAACTATGCATATACGCTCGTCGCCTCGCATATACGTGGCTCCTAAATCATGATTCAAATAGAAATCAAGTCATCTGTGGGAAAAACTTCCTCTTACAAGGATAGACAAGAGACTTACCTCCGCTCGGCAACCTCAAATTAAGCAAAAATCGCCTAACTGTCTAAATTCAACTCCAAATGACCCAAATCTAGTAAAAAATAACTAAATAACATCAAATAAATCCAGAAGAAACAACCACAAATAATAAAGTTTTGATCTTTATAAAAATATGCAAAGTCAACCAAAAATTTAATCTAGGCCCGTACCCTGAAACCCGACAAAACTCATTAATCCTGAATTCCCACTCTAATACGAGTCCAAATATATAAGTTTCATCCAAAATCACTCCAAATCAGGGTTCAGATCTCTATTTTTCACTTTAAAAAAGTTTTGCCAAAATTCCCAATTTTTTCCATCTTAGATTCACCAATCAAAAGCCAAAATCAAAGATAGAATCATCACTATTAATCAAATCTGAATCAAGAAAACTTACCTAATCCAAGTAAAAATCACCTAAAAGATCGCCTAAATCCGAGCTCCCAATCTCAAAATATGATAAAATGAACCAAACCCTAAAACTTAATACTCTGCCCAGTCCTTTCTCACTTTTGCGGAATACAGCTCACATCTATGAGCTCAATTTTGCGACCAAAGGCTCTCTTCTGCGAGCATGACTAAAGAGCCGACTAACCGCTTCTGCAGCCACAATTCTGCTTCTGCGGATTCGCTTCTGTAGATCCGTTTCTGCTAAAACATAAGCGCACTTGCACTCGCCCATCTACGCACAAGACACTGCATCTACGGACTTCCCCAACTAGCTAAGAACCTTGCTTCTGTGACCCACTGTCCATATCTGTGGACCCAACTTCGCAGGTGCGAAAGCACCAGAAACATACATGCCTAGATGACACCAAACAATCTGAAATCAATTCAAAACATACCTGAGGCCTCTAGGACCCCGTCCATTTACACCTACCAGTCCTAAAACATAACACGGACATACCCAAGGTCTCAATTCATACAAAATAACATCCAAACCACAAGTAGCACCTCAATTCAAGCCTAATGAACTAATACAATTTTCAGACTTTTAAAACTCATGTCGAGCCCCGTCTAACCAATTCGAAATCATCTCAAATTTTGTACTCAATTTCTAAATGACATAACAAACCTATTATAAATCCCGAAATAATAATCCAAATCGGATAGCCTCAAGGTCAACTCCCGATCAAACCAATGAACCTTCCTATCCTTTAAATTTTCAATTTTCGCCATTTAGAGCCAAAACAACCTAGAAGCCTCCAAATCCAAATCCAGACATACGCTTAAGTCCAAAATCACAATACGAACCTATTGGAATCCTCAAAATACCATTCCGACATTGTTTACATAAAAGTCAAACCTCGATCAACTCTTATAATTTAATCTTTCAATCTTGGAACTAAGAGCTCCAATTCACTCCAAAACTTCCCCTAAACCAAACCAAACCAAATCAACCATCTCCGCAAGTCACGAAATAACAAAGAAGCATATGGAAAGCATCAAATAGAGAAACAAACTCAAATTCGCAAAATCAGTCGGGTCGTTACATTTCTATACACATTGACCCCGCATGTGCGTCTAGTACCCAAAGTGTAGTCACTGATACAGAGAAAAACTAATTCTTCTAATGAAAGAACTAGACATGTCTCAGACCAAATAATCCTAATGCTTATTATGTTCTTCAAGGACCCTATGACTTCTTTCTTCTCTTCTGTTGTGACCATTATAAGTGGGGGTTCTTTTTGCCACAAACTAAAAGAAAGTGTACCACATAAATTATAAATTATATCGAGGGAGGAGATTACTACATACTAAAAAAATAAACTATTGCGGCATACTTCCTACTGCTACGTACTTCCGATTATAAGATGTAGGAAATTTTCTAGTGTAAGATGTCCTATTGTAACAGTTAAATTTAATGTGAGAATTTTAGGTGTTTGGTTAGTTTTAACGCTTTCCAATAAAATTGCACACTTTTTGTGAATATAAAGGACCATTTGTGTTTAGCAGTATATATGCAGGATCAAATAAGCCGAGTTTTTGGCAAAAATCATCCTTGAACTATAGCCCAAACCTATATTACATCCTTGTGATGCTTTAGTGAACAAAAAACATCCTTGTACTATTTAAGCTATTGCAAGAATCATCCTTCCTCACAAAAACTAACGGCCAAGATAAAGAGCATACCAAGCATATGGGTTTCCTCCTAAAGTTTCCAAGAGTGCCCCTCCTGCCCAGTCATCTTTCACCTTCATAAAAAGTAGTCTGGTTGCCTAAGAGTATCATTTTATTTCTTCTAACAAGTGCACTAAAACCACTAATTCTTTTTTTTTTTTTTTTTTTAGATGAAGCAGTGAGACGTTGCAATCCCGTTAAGATGAAGCAGTGAGACGTTGCAATCCCCTGAGCAAAAAGAAAAGTAAGAGTTATTGTTTCATGCTTCACGAGGAAATGGAAATGAATTCTTTGTCAATAATTGATGCAGGAGCAAACAACGATGATTCTCGTGATGATGATTTTGAATATTCTTATTATACCTTGGACGAATATGATATATTATTCTCCAAAAATATTGATCATTCAGCTGAATCTTTTGGGATCATTATACATGAAAAAAGAAGAAAAATAATGAAAAGCAAGATTATGTAAGTGAAGGGATGCAGAATGAGGAGGGTGACTCAGATTGAATAGTGACTACAATTCTGAAAATGAAAATTGTGACTTCCCCAAGCACAACCCAAAAACCGATGCACTGAATCCCAAATTAGAGTTGGGAATGATATTTGGTAACAGAAAAAAGTTTAAGGAAGCTGTGATTGCAAATCAAGCCAAAATAGGAAAGTCAATCGAGTGGATTAAAGATGACAGAAAAAGAGCTAGGGTCAAATGTAGAAAGTCTGGATGTGAGTGGAAGATATTGGGCTCACCAATGCAAAGGGACATAATATCTTTCCAAATAAAGACGTTTGAGTCTGAACATACTTGTTTTGAGAGGAATTATAACAATAGAAGTATCAATGCTAGCTGGATTGCAAGGAGGTATGTTGATAGAATTAGGTCAAACAAGACTTGAAAAGTATCAGAATTCAGAGATACAGTGAGTAGGGAATTACAACTCCATGTGAGTATGCATCAAGCACAAAGGGCAAAGGAAAAGGCTATTGTAATGATTGATGGACATATAAATGATCAATTTAGTATATTATGAGATTATTGCAATGAAATTGTTAGAAGCAATCCCGAGACTTTTGTTTTCATGAAACTAACTCCTAATGAAACTTCTAATAAGCCGATGAGATTTCAAAAAATTTATATTTGCTTTGCAGCTTGTAAAGCTGGTTTCAAGGTTGGTTATAGGAAAACAATTGGGGTCGATGTGTGCTAGCTTAAGGGCACTATGTATGGGGCACAATTACTGTCAACACTTACTTTAGACGGAAATAACAATATCCTTCCAATAGCTTACGCAATTGTCGAGAAGAAAAATAAAGAAACATGGCAATGGTTCTTAACCTATTTGATGAATGGTCTTGAGATTGAAGAGCAGTACTTGTGGACTTTTATGTCAGATAAGCAAAAATGACTCCTTAAAGCTTTTGAAACAGTTTTGCCTGACGTTTCTTATAATTTTGTGTGCGACATTTGCATACCAATTTCAAGAGAGCTGGGTATAGTGGCATGACTTTAAAAAATATTCTTTGGAAGGCATCTTCAGCAACAACTATTGACAGGTTTGATGCTTGTATGGCTGATTTATTTGAATTAGATGAAAATGCATGTGAATGGCTTTCTACTAAATTGCCTAGTGAATGGTCAAGATCACATTTCTCTTTGCTTCCTAAGTGCTATATTCTTTTGAACAACTTATGTGAGGTGTTTAATAAGTTTATTCTTGATGCGAGAGACAATCCAATTTTGAAACTTTTAGAGACCATTAGGCACTTACTCATGACTAGAATTAATTCAAATAGAGAGAAAGCTGAAAAATAAAATTTGGGTGATATTTGTCCTACTATTAAGAAGATGTTGGCCAAAACTATGAAAGATGCTATTTGTTATATTCCTAATAAGTCGAACACATGGAATTGTGAAGTCATTGGACCTATCGAAGGTGATACTTGGGCTGTTGACTTATATAACCAAACATGCAGCTGTAGGAAATGAGAACTTTTAGGAATTCCTTGTAAGCATGCTATATCGGCCATTTGGTTGAAAAGGATGAGGTTCTAGACTATGTTGATGAATGCTACATGATCGAGACATATAGAAAAATGTATGAACCTTCCATATTGCCTATGAATGGCCCTGATTTATGGCCTAAGTCACCAAATCCTCTACCATTGCCACCTTCTTACTTAAAGAAGAAGAAAGGAAGGAAACAAAAATTAAGAAGGAAAGAAGATGATGAGCTAGGAGCTAGCAGGACGAAGTTAAAAAAGAGACCAAAATTAGTTGATTGTAAGAAATGTGGCACACTTGGCCACAACAGTAGAACTTGCACTTCAACCTTAGATGCTATTGAAATTCATCCATTAGACTGCCCTTGCAGTTTGGACTCCATTATGGCCGAGGGAGCGTCAAGTTTTCAAAATGTTGAAAAGCTACCGGTAAAAAAATTTATTTCAGTTTTTTTAATTTATTACAGTTTACAAATAAAGAGAGTCATATTTAGTGTTTTAATTTGTTCTTTCAGGTTAGAAGAGGCACATCGATGGTCACTCAACAAAGTTGCAGCTTTTCATCATCTCAACAAAACTACAATTCTTGAAGAATTTTGCCTTCTCATTATATTGAAGAAATATTGATACTTTCTTGTCTTTAATTCGTTTTCTGTTGTTTGGAATTTTTTTATTTCTTATTAATTAGCCACTAGTTTCTGCGTTGGTGTTATGTTGCTGGTTTTTATCTTTAATTAATCAATGGTATTACAGTATATGGATACTGATTTTTGCTGAAAGTTTTTGTTATTTTTTTTGCTCTTGTTTGTTGTTTTCCCCTGCTCATTATTGCCTTTTGCTGGTGCTAGTGTGATGGTCTAAAGGTATCAAGTAGTAAAGAGTATAAAGGTATTAACAAAGATGAAAAGTTAATTGAGAAATACTTTATTGCAACGCCTCACTGCTTCACCTTAACAAAAATAAAGAATTAGTGGTGTTAGTGCACTTATCAGAAGAAACAAAATGATACTCTTAGGCAACAAGACTATTTTTTATGTAGGTGGAAGATGATTGGGCAGGGGGGCACTCTTGAAAACTTTAGGAGGAAATCCATGTGCTTGGTATGCTCTTTTGCTTGGCCGTTAACAGAAGGATAATTCTTGCAATAACTTAAATAGTATAATGATATTTTTTGTTCAATAAAGCATCACAAGAATGTAATATATGTTTGGGCTATAGTTCAAGGATGATATCGGACCTTTTCTTGTGGTGTCAAATTGAGCATTTTCTTGTAAACCGCCACAAATTGAGTATTTTCTTGTAGTGTCATTTGATGACTTCTTTCTTCTCATCTATTGTGACCGTTATAAGTGGGGGTTCTTTTTTCCACGAACTAAAAGAAAGTGTACCATAATAAATTATAAATTATATCGGGTGAAGAGAGTACTACATACTAAAAAAATAAACTACCGCCGCATACTTCTTAATGCGGCATACTTCCGATTACAAGATGTAGGAACTTTTCTACTGTAAGCTGTCCTATTGTAACGGTTAAATTTAACGTGAGAATTTTAGGTGTTTGGTTAGTTTTAACGCTTTCCACTAAAATTGCACACTTTTTGTGAATATAAAGGACCATTTGTGTTGAGCAGTATATATGAAGGATCAAATAAGCCCACCGCTGTACATTAATTAAGGACCATTTGAATCTTTTTCTCGAACAATCTTGTGTTTTTCCTTTATTCAGTGACTGAGTTTTCTGTGTACTAAACTTTGAGCCTTTTCTTTAGTCTTGCTTTATTGATTCTTTGACATTCTTTTCTCCTTTTTGGTTTAATTTCCTAACATATTTTCTCCATAGTTTCTGAAGAGATTATCTTTGTGTTGTGAAGATTTGGGGTTTGCACTACTCCAGTCTCAAGAAACTTCAGTAAAAGTAGTGGAGATAGAAAGAAATGGCAGGAGTAGCTTCAGCACCAATTGCAAGTGACCCACTGCCACATCCAGCAAAGATTCAGCTTCCCAATGTTCGCTACACCATTACTAGTCCTCCCCCATGGCGTAAGTTTACACCTCTTTCCTTTTTGTATTACCCCACTATATTCCTTTGCTTTTTATATGTTCCTGTTTTGGGTTTCACGGGATCGGTTTGTACTTTCTGCATTAATATTGATATTTTTTAACCATGGTGGTAGGCCTCTATATATGGGCAATAATTTGGTTCAGGTTCGAATCTCCTCTACTTAATGTGAAATCATCTATGCTTAGGGTTGAACAATATGTGGTAGTAGCCAGTGGGCTAGCTAGGGGGTGGATTAATCCAAAAGAACATTTCCATTTATGCTAGGTGCATATGGGTCCTTATTCTTGACCCAGTTTCTACTTTCTTTTCCTGCAGGCTTCACTGTTTCAGTGAATCACTTGATAATACACTGGGTATTGCCTTAATGAGTTTAGCAAATATCACTTGTTTTAGTTTCACGTTTTCTATTTTCTTTTCAAATCTTCCATACTATGTCGCTCGTGTCAGGAAATAATAACCCAAACAGAAATAATATTCATGGTAAATATCAAGAATAAGAGAGTGATAAGAACACCAAGTCTTTTTAACATGAATAATATAATATTGTAGGGGAGCAATATAATACAATTATAGTGAAATTATTCACACTTGGTAGTCTCAAAATTCTACTATACACTTGAAAGAAACAATCCCCTTTTATTTTACACACTTTACTATAATATTACTCTACTCCCTATTTTTATCTACCGTCCATGGATTAGTCTCACTGCTCTTCTCCTATAGTTGGTTTAGTAGGTTGTGCATACTTCCCATATTTCAAGGTTTCTTTATTTTTATATTCAAGTAATATGCCTTTTACCTTCTGTATAGTTTTACGCGAATTTTTCCAAATTTGACCGTCTGTTCATGGATTTTATTTTAAAATTTTGAAATAAAAAATGTTTGTTTATCAAACAGGCTCATTACTTCTACTTCAAACTTGAAATGTGAAATTTAAAGTTTGAAAAATAGGTTTTACGAGTTTTTCAAGTTTTCACTCACAAAACTAAACTATATTTTTATGTCCACATACAATTGTCCTTTATCAGTTTAACTTCAGATACTATTTTCATGTCCAAACTATTTTAATTTTATAAGCAAAAACAGTTTAGGCTCAAGGAAGTTTTATTGCTTTTCTGTATGTTCTACATTCATGTCCCTAGCTTGGGTTATATATACAATCCAAGGAACATATACAAATACAACTCACAGACTAATAGATTCCTACAATCTGACGATCCTATACATGAAATAACGTGCAGCCCAGGAAATTGATGATAACAAGCAAATTAGGTCTCTACTATCATCCACAATCCTTATCCCATCCAACTTCACTTTCATTCAGCCTCAAGCTAGAGTTGGGCAAAGATGCAACTCTTAGCTTGCTAGGGAAAAAAAATTATTGTTTTGTTAATGCCTTAGTAAATATGTCAGCAATCTGAAGGAGTAAAGGTATGTACTTCATCACCATAGCTCCTTGAGTGACCTTTTCACGAACAAAATAATGATAGTCGAGCTCGACATGTTTTGTGCGACAATGAAGGATAGGATTATTTGTATTATTTTGGCTTGCACCTCGACACAAGAGGGCGAAGGGTGAATTGTGCCTTGCTCGTTTATGCGTGTTAAAGAATCTAGTTCTCTAACCTAAGTATTTCAGACACAAACAAAAAAGTAAAGTGCAGAAATTAAAGTACACAATGAAATTTAGGTGCAAAACCTCCTTGCTCAAGGAAGTAAAAATCATAACCTACCCTCGTAAGATTTGCCTCAAATTTTCACCAACTTCAAAGAGAGGTTTTAGGTTACAACTCAATAATCAAAGGAACTAACTTTAGTACCTTAGTCCCTACAATCAACCAAATTGTAGCTACCTCTTTCAAGACTATAAACTCTACCCTAAAAAACTAAGCAACTCTTCCACAATTTGATAACCTATGAATACACTACTCAAAAGCAAAATAGGTTAAAACTAAAGAACAATGACTCAACCCGGAAACAATGACTCAACCTGGAACAACTAAAGAACTAAAGAATCTTCTTCTTCTTGACCTGATTCATTAGTTGAGCAGCTTAAATCATTGAAAGCACCTTCTTGCAATGATTGATATCTGCTAAGATAAATTTCAGTGCTTTTGCAAAATAGTGGTAGCCCACAGTAGAGCAACGTGATGCTTTATATAGGAAACCGAAATCTACTTCAATTAATCCTCCAAAACCTAAAATATTTTGGTTAAGGAAAATAATCTCTCTAGGATTCAGTTTCCTTATTTGTTTTCAACTCCACGGGCCTTTTTCTTAAATGCAAGTATTTCTAATTGATGAATCCTTTTTCAACACAAATTTCTCCATCAAATATATTTCTTATAGCCCACAAATTAAATCTTCCAAGGAATCTGTTTAGCATTAGGAATCAACTTTCTAACTTTTAATAATCGCTCTTCAGGTAATCTACTTTTCATTTTCAGACATGTTTCTTTCGATATCTGCTCGTCACATATGCAATCATGTATATCAGTACAACAAAGATCCTCAAAAGATTTGATTCTTTGTCAGTTGTTTGTTAATCATCAAAACTATTTTAAGCTCAGCTCAATAAATTATCCCTTTATGATAATGACAAACCCATGTGCAACTCAATTCAAACTTATGATAAAACCACATGTTTTCTTTCGATAAACCTATGTGTGGTCTAGCTTAAAAATCAGCTTCAGTTTCAGGCCTTTCCTGCGGATCACCTATTTTAGCATACATGTAGGGACTCACCTTCCATTTATTGCAACCATATAGATGGCTAGGCATAAGAACCATATTGGTTCAACATTATTTTTTCCTGTAAACAGACATCTTCATACACAATTAATGATTTATCAATTCCAAGCGCGTAGAGAACAGGTTCGTTACCCAGTATATGTGCACATCCTTAACTCCCTCTTTTGGCATCATCAAAAATAAAGCATCCGTGAAGTCAAAAGTGAGAATTAAATAATATCAAACTCATGACCACTTGAGCTACATTACATGAACATAAACCAAGAACTCGGACGTTTAATCTAAGAATATTATCTATCGTTGAAAGACACATCATAGCATAAATAAAATATTCTTATTTATTCATTGATGTACCGTTTTAAGCCACACGAGTCCAAACCAACAGACGGTTACACAAACCCGCCAAATTTCCACATTCACAAAAAACAAAAACAAAAAACTACTACCAACAACTGGTCATAGAAAGGACTAGACTGGGTCAGACTGGGTTTAAGAAGGGAATAAGGACCAGGTTCACTTGCTAAGGGAGGAGGCTAGGGGATACAAGTTGTAGCAGTTTATCTAGTTGGGCAGTAGCATCCTCTTGATCTTTCATCTTCTCTCTCAGCCTAACCTAAGTTGCTCGGACTCGGGTGCGGGTGTCCGATACAAGTGCGGATCTAGATGTAAGATCCTTCATGATCTAAATTTAAAGATTCGGGGGTACGGATCCAGGTACGGATACGGGTGCGGGGATTCGGCTAAAAATAATTTAATAATTTAAAAATAGAGTTATAAAAATATGTCTAAATTATGAGACATTATGTGAAAAACTTACAAGGTATTCCGAGAAGGAGAAAATATTGAACAAGAGTAGAATTTTAGAAAGAGATAAAAGGAAAAGGACTGACATAAAAATTTATATATACAAGGTATTCCATTTTCTTTCACATCACCCTAGCTTTTGATTTGTTTTCTAAAATCATTATATCTGTCCCAAATTTCTCCGTTGATTTTGGTCAAAGTACCCAAAATCGCTTGACCAGATTCGACACGGATCCCAGACCCACGTCGTATCGACACGGGTGCAACATTGAAAGTGAAGAGTCCGAGCAACTTAGCACTCAGCTGCCTATTCTCTTCCCTCAAATAAACATTCTCCTTAGTCAGCTTCTCGTTCTCCTCCTTTGCACTGTTCAGACCACTGATCAGTTGAGTGACCAGATTGTTTCTCTTGGAACCTGGTTCCTTCTCTAGAAGAACACATTCATAGAGTGTCGCTCTATCAAGTAAATCCTTCTTTGTCCCCTTCTTTCCTTCTCTTAGTGGGACCCTAAAGTGAGCAAACACTGGAGTGAGTAAGAACTCATAAGGTAGTGCACGTTTTCCCTTAGATGGAGTGGCTGTCATAGCCATTTGCTCGACCATTTTTTAAGACAAATTCAACAACATATTACTGTCAAAAACCTCCATTACTACCAAATCCAACATAGTGGCCTCATTTTATCTTTTTCCTCTTGTCAACACACACTTGTTCACAAACTCATACAAGAGCTTATGCACTGGGTTCATTTCTCCTTTTAACACCTTCCTTCCACCCGTCTCTCTACCTTATGAGAACTTTGCCATCAGATACGCCTTCTTTTGTTCCTCATAAACCCTTATCCAATCCCATTTTATATAGGTGTCAAACCCATTGGTTGGAATTCTCAAGATCTGCCCCAAAGCCTCAGCATTGAAGGTCAACTCGACCCCCTTCACCATGGTGCTCAGAGTCTCATCCTTCAACAACTGCAAGTTGGAGTAGAAATCGCACACTTCCTCCTCATGAACAACCGGAATTGGACAAAGAAACATATGTGCCCACTGTTGGAAGTCCATTTTTTTTTTCGACTCCTTCATCCCATTTTTCTCCTACAATCTCAGGGTCGATGATCACCTTCCCGTTCAACACATTCAAATCACTAAACCACTATTCCTTGTCCATACTGGAAACTTTTACTTCAGTCTTCCTCCTCCTTTTGGAACTGGTCCCTTCTACATTAGGGTTAGTTTCCGTTCTTTTCCTCGGAGTCCTGTTCTTCTTTGGAGTGGTTCCTCTTCCATTCTTTCTTATCACTCTCCACCTCTACTACCTCCATATCAGACGGCTCATCCTTCAAGCCGAACTCTTTTTGCTCTTTCCTCTCCTCTCTTTTTCTCTTACTCTCTTCTGTAGTCTCGGCCAAGATAGCTTTGCCCTTACTCCTAGTGTGAGGAATCTTTTTTACACTACTTTATGGCATTTTGACTAGCTGTTCACATAGGGACCAAATAAAGAAGCCCTTTTTTCTTGTGCTTCTTGTTTTCACAAGGCTACCAAAGGCAACCGATAAGTTTTTCCCATCTGTCTCTTCTTCACCCTCAATTCTAGACTGGCTACCACTTAAAGAATCAGGTTTTTTATCAGCCTCTTCAACGTTCTCACCTTCACTTACACCCTCAACATTAGCACCCTCATCAACTTCCTCCTATGTACTCTCACTCACATGCACTTCTTCTACACCCTTACCATCACCAGAAAGGCTTGGTTGTTGTCTAGGGACTTCTACGGCACTAGCATTGTCTTCCCCTTTACTTGCTGCTTCATCAACCTTTTCTTTCTATTTCTCCTTCTTCTTCCACCGCTATGATTTTTTCGCTGCCACCACTCATCTGAATACCCTCCTCCCCAACTACAGTTTCTTCTCTCTACTTCTTCCTCGTCGAGCACCAGAACACTTGTCACCATTTTCTCGCCGGCTGCTGCTGCGATTTCTTATTCTTGAGTGGGGTTGGGATTTTGGATATTTTTAGATTGATATTTTAAAGGAGAAGCATCACAAATAATATTAGTGTGCTCGTACTTAGAAGGTTCAGATTCGTTCACGTTTTGGGAAGTCGACATTGTGAGAGTTTTTTTCTTTTTTCTTTTTTTTTTTTTTTTT
>AWOL01S0000934.1:99716-134464 GCA_000715115.1 Nicotiana otophora
TTTTTTTTTTTTTTTTTGCAAAATTTGAAAATTTTAAATTTGGTTATTTTCTTGCTTTTCGATTTAGTTGGAGAGAAGAGATGATTTGAGATAGAGAATTTGTGAGTGGATTAGCGTGTGGGAGGAGTTATATAAGGGGTAGACACGATTTGACAATTGAAACCAAATCAATCAAGGATTTTAATACCTAATCGTGTTCCTAGTTGGAAAAAGATACGCCCAAGATTTTGAATTTGAAAAATTGGCGGTTGATTGGCTATAGTTTAGGCAACAGAAACGTTCAGTTAGTAAATATAGGAAAACGTTTTGCTTTTCACGTGGACTGGTGGCAATTATGGTTACCTTTTATTACTTGAATATGATCAAGATATGACTGTGGAACCCGATTTTCATGGCGTGGCAATTTAATGGGCTGATACAACTATATCCTGGAGAAGAGGTACATAACTTGGCATCAAAAGAACTATGTTCTTTGAATGATTTCCTCAATGTAGTTGAGTGTCTTCTAAGGAGTAGGGATAACATCATTAGATTTCATCTAAGTTCCTCGATCGTGCGGTGCATGCATACCCGTTGCAGTACTGAGTTAGATATTCCCAACAATTAGACACACTAGACACATTATTGTAACATAGCCAATTATTGAAGGAACCAAGACTGTACTCATTTCATCTTGATCAGACTAAGGTACAAGCAATTTCTTGATCATGTCATGCATGCATACCTATTACAGTATAAGAGTGAATATTTTCAACAACTAGACACATTATTGTAACATAGCCAATCATTAAGAGAATCAAGAATGTGCTCAGTTCATCTTGACCAAATCAAGCTCCAAGAAATTCCTTTCAAAGTTATCCCTGGTCAAAGCCTTTGTAAGTATATCCACAATCTGCTCTTTAGTGTGCAAAACTCCATAGAGATTTGCCCCTTCTCCATATTGTCTCTCAAAAGTGATGTTTTACATCAATTTTTTTGTCCTCATATAATGAACCAGTTTCTTTGCAATATTCGTAGAAGTATGATCACAATATATAGGAGCCTATTCAATTTTCATTCCAAAGTCCTCTATTTGTTGTTTAATCCACAGTAGTTGTGCATAACACGATGCAGTTGCGACATATTCAACTTCTATAGTTGATATAGCCACAAAGTTCTGTTTCTTTGATACCCATGAGATCAAGCATGAACCGAAAATTGAACCTTCCTAGATGTATCTATTTCTATCCGCCAAGTATCCAACATAATCACCATTCGGATATCCCAACAGGTCAAATGTACAACCAGAAGAATACCAAAGAACCAGGTCTCGAGTACCTTTAAAATACCTCAAGATCCTCTTTACCCCTTTCATATGTGACTCTTTGGGATGTGACTGGAAACTTGCATATATTTCAACACTAAATATAATATCTGGTCTATTTGCATTTAAATACAATAAGGAGCTAATCATACCCTTATACATTTTTTCATCAATAGATGAACCAGGTTCATCCAATCCTACCCAGTAGCAGTAGTTATAAGAGTGTAAATTGTCTTTGCATTTTCCATCTCATAATTTTTGAGAAATCTTGATGTAATTTTGTTGATGTATAATCATCCTCTTTGCAGTTTTCTTAACTTATAATCCAAGAAAGAAAGTCAGCTCATCCATCGTGCTCATCTCAAATTCATTTCACATGAAATTTGCATACTCATTGCACAAAGACTCATTAGTGGCATCAAAAGTGATATCATCAATATATATTTAGGCAATTAACAAGTTCTTTCCTGTCTTCATCGGAAATAAAGTATTGTCAATTTTGCCTCTTGTGAACCCGTTTGCAAGAAGAAATTTTGATAACTTTTTGTACCATGTCCTTGGTGCTTGCTTCAACCCACTTAATGCCTTGGCCAGTTTGTAAACATGTTTAGGAAGCTCATGGCTTTCAAAACCTGGAGGTTTGACACACCTATACTTCTTCCTTTAGATACCTATTGAGCAATGCACTTTTAACATCCATTTTGTATAATTTGAAACTCATATAAGATGCAAAGGCAATGATCATCCATATGGCCTCCACTCTAGCAACTTGTACAAAAGTTTTATCATAGTTTGCCATCTTCTTGATTGTAGCCTCGAACTACCAAGCTTTCATTATTCCCTGTGATAGTAACTTGATTGTCCAACTTGTTTCTAAAAATCCACTTGGTTCCTATGATTCTTCTATCTTTCGATCGAGGTTTCAGATGCCATACTTTATGACTTTCAAATTAATAAAGCTCCACTTGTATAGCCATGATCCAATCAGCATCCCGCTTCTTTTATATTCTTTGGCCAATCATGGATAGGTAGGTAGAGAAGGTACACATTTTTCTTATTTTGGATCATGTCATTATTCCAAAATCCACTGGAGTGAGAACTTTTTTAATTTGATGAGAACTCTTATGCTTCCAGTTTCTCACTTGTAACCCTTGATTACCATGATTTTCTTCCTGATCAGCGGAAGGACCAGGTTCATTATTATCGGTTGGTACATCATGTGCATGTTTGATTCCCCCTTTCTCTTGTCCTCCATCCTCAACTTCCATAGAATCAAGTTGTTGTTCTATGTCTTGTTGTTCAGAAACGTTCTTCGGAGGACCTTGATCTGGTCTATTTTCATACAAATGTGCGATTTTTCCATCATCATCCTTCATACCTCTTTTAGCCAGGTGACCAGTTTCATTTAAACTCTCATGCACACTTTCTTTAGCACACATGGTTATTTTATTATACATTTTATAAGCCTTTCTATGTAAAGAATAGCCAAGGAAAACGCCCTCATCAATTCTAGCAAACTTTTTTAGAGTCTCTTTTTCATTATTGTGCACAAAACATTTACTGCTAAAGGCTCTTAGATGAGCTAGATTTGGTTTAAGGTCTTTTAGTAATTCATAGGGAGTCTTCTCAAGCAAAGGTCTAATCATGAATCTATTAATTATATAGCAAATAATATTCACGTCCTCAGCGCATACCAAAAAGTCTTAGAAATACCAGTAACAATTAACATGGTTCTAGCCATATTCTAGTGTCTTATTCTTCCTTACTATAATACCATTTTGTTGAGGAGTTCTAGGTGCAAAAAATTTATGATCAATTCCATGACACACATAAAATTAAAGAAAACTAGCATTTTCAAATTCAGTATCATGATCAGATCTAATGTAGCCAATTGACTATCTATTTTTCTTTGTAGTTTCTTAATGAATGCAATAAATATATCATATATTTCATCTTTAGTAGCACGAAGCAGAATCCACGTGAACCTGGAATAGTCATTAACAATCACAAACACGTACATTTTTCCTCCTCAACTTTGAACCCTCATTGGACCACATAAGTGCATGTGTAGTAGTTCTAAGGGTCTAGAAGTACTTACCACAATCTTTGATGCTAGAATGTCTTTATCATCTGAGTTAGGGTTCTCTTTTCCATCAAGAACTTGTCTTTTTCATCACTTTCATCATCAGATTCATCACTGGAGGTATTTTCCATAGCAGTCAGAACCCTTTTCATGATCTTATTTGCTATCCTTTTGTCATCAACTTTCAAGAACTTGGTCCTTTCTCAGTTCTTTCGCCTTATCAGGATTATTTTTCTCCTACTCGGTCTCCCACATTTGGATAATCTTTGATAAAGTGATCATGATTGGCACACTTGTAGTACGCATCAGAATTACTCTTCTCTAGAGCTTTAGCTTTGGATGTGCTACCTTTTTTCTAGAAACTGGCGTTTCTATTCATTCGCTAGAACTTGTGTGTCAACAATGACATGCCATCATCATTAATTTCTAGTTTTTCAGTGGTCTTGAGAGCCAGTTCTTTTCCTTGCAAGGTTCAACCATCTGGCGATCTAATACTTCTTCAACTCATAGGTTTTCAAGTTTTCAGTAAGATTATCAATGGTGATAGTCTCTGTTAGTTTACATACATGTAAAGTGTAGTCTTGTCCCATATTGGAAGAGGAGTAATATCTCCTTGTAGTGTATAGCTATAAATAGGGACCTCTTGTATTGTATTTATCATCTAATATCAATAACATATTTTTTCCCGTGCCTTCTCACATGGTATCAGAGCATTAGTGAGAAAAGATCGTTGTGTGTCATTCCAGCATTAACCGGGAAGAAAGAACTTAGTCATCGTGTAATTTTTCCGGTGACCTAAGGCTTGTCTAAGTGAAAGTTACTTTATGTCGGTGTTGTGCTAAAACCAACACCACCACGAGGTAGATCACCCTCCGACGACCAACCCTTGAAATTTTATCCGGCAGAAAAGCCGCCACGCTCATCCACACGCCGACAGCAACTTTTCCGGCGAGGGTTCCGGCCATTTTTTCGCGAAGCTTCTTCAGGACAGTGTGCTCTCCTCAAAATTCCGAGCCTAACCATCTAATTTAAATCAAATTCTGATCACTTTTATATTTTTGCGGTGTGAACAGTGACCTTTCCGACCATTGTTTAAAACCATTTCTTCAGGACAGCTTGCTCGCAAGGGAATTCTGAGTCTATCCATTCTGATTACGACAAATTTTGACAACTTTGGAATTTTTCGGCGAGCTACAGTGTTTTCGGCGTGAACAATGTTTCCTGCACAGAACAGTGTTCTGTTTTCCTGCTGTAAACGGTATTTTTCAAGCTATTTCTTCAGTTTTCTCACAAGAGTTACTTATTTCCACTATTTTAAGTTAACTACTACAAATTGTAGCGACATGGGAATCGATGCTTTGAATAGCCGGATGGTTTCTTTAGCAGATTATATTGAGTTCCTTCAGTACAAAGCATGTAAGCAGATATCTTCTGAGATAGCTTCTGTTGTTCAAACAGGTAATAGCGTGACTTGTTTCTCCCAATCTTCATCCTCTGAGTCTTGGGTCATTGATTCAGGTGCATCAGATCATATTTCTGGTAACAAATCTCTTTTCACTACTATTTCGTATTCTCAATCTCTTCCAAAAGTCACAATGGCCAATGGGTCTCAAACCATGGCAACTGCAATAGGTCAAGCAAGCCCACTTCCTTCCTTACCTTTAGATTCAGTCCTTTATGTTCCCAATAGTCCTTTTAATCTCATAGCTGTTAGTCGCTTAGCCAAATCANGGCAAGCCCACTTCCTTCTTTACCTTTAGATTCAGTCTTTTATGTTCCCAATAGTCCTTTTAATCTCATAGATGTTAGTTGCTTAGCCAAATTACTTAAATGCACTGTTTATTTCTTGATGACCATGTTTTAATACAAGAACACAGTACGGGGCGGATCATTGGTATCGGGCGTGAATCAAATGGACTTTATTACCTTATCCTTGCTAAATCACATAGACTCACATCTTGTCTTCCTTCTATAACTTGTCCTGTTACTGATTCACCGGATTTATTACATAAACCGTTGGGACATCCCAGTTTGTCAAAACTTCAGAAAATGATATCTGGTTTATCTCACTTGTCAGCTCTAGAGTGTGAGTCATGTCAACTCGGTAACCATACTCGCTCCCATTTCCCTCGGCGTCTTGATAATTGAGCAGAGTCACCTTTTACTTTAGTTCATTCAGATGTTTGGGGTCCTAGTCGGGTTAGTTCCACCTTGGGATTTCGCTACTTTGTCAGTTTTACTGATGATTATTCCAGGTGCACTTGGATAGTTTTGATAAAAAAATGATCTGAGCTGTTTTCTATTTTCTAGACCTTCCACGCCGAAATTCAAAATCAATTTGGGATTTCTATTTGCACATTTCGTGGTGATAATGCCCGAAAGTATTTGTCTTCCCCATTTCAGCAGTTTATGAAGTCTTATGGGATTATTCATCAAACATCTTGTCCGTACACATCTCAACAAAATGGGGTAGCTGAAAGAAAGAATAGACATCTTATTGAAACTGCTCGTACCCTACTCATACAATCTCATGCTCCGTTGCGTTTTTGGGGGGATGCCGTTCTTACATCTTGCTATCTTATTAATCGTATGCCATCTTCAGCTATCCAGAACCAAGTTCCATTCTCTGTCATGTTTCCCCATTTACCTTTGTTCTCTCTTCCACCCCGTATCTTTGGAAGCACTTGTTTTGTCCATAACCTTACTCCAGGAACAGATAAGTTAGCTCCTCGTGCTCTTAAGTGCGTATTTCTGGGTTTCTCGAGAACACAAAAGGGGTATCGATGCTACTCTCCTGACCTCCAGCGGTACCTTATGTCCGCGGATGTTACCTTCTTTGAAACCCAATCATACTTCACAGGTTCGGGTCATCACTTAGATATTTCTGAGGTACTACCAGTTTCATCTTTTGGAGATTCAGTCACTCCAGCTCCACCACCTACAGCTCCAGTTGTAGCTCCACCACCTATAGCTCCAGTTGTAGCTCTACCACCTATAGCTCCAGTTCCACCACCTACAGCTCCGGTTGTAGCTCCACCACCTATAGCTCCAGTTCCTCCACATAATCCAGTTCAACCTTCTGCAGCTCCACCACTCTTGACTTATCATCGTCGTCCACATCCAGCATCAGGCCCAGGTGATTCACGCCCCGCATCAGATTCTGCACCTACTGCGGACTTGTCTCCTCTTAGTCAACCAATTGCACTCCGCAAAGGTGTACGATCCACACTTAATCCTAATCCCCACTATGTCGGTTTAAGTTATCATCGTCTGTCGTCACCACATTATGCTTTTATATCTTCTTTGTCCACTGTTTCTATCCCTAAGTCTACAGGTGAGGCACTATCTCATCCAGGATGGCGACATGCTATGATTGACGAGATGTCTGCTTTACATGCGAGTGACACTTGGGAGCTTGTTCCTCTTCCTGCAGGTAAGTCTACTGTTGGTTGTCGTTGGGTTTATGCAGTCAAAGTCGGCCCGGATGGCCAGGTTGATCGGCTTAAGGCTCGTCTTGTTGCAAAAGGATATACTCAGATTTTTGGGCTTGATTATAGTGATACTTTCTCTCCCGTGGCTAAAGTAGCATCTGTTCGTCTCTTTTTGTCCATGGCTGCTGTACGTCATTGGCCTCTTTATCAGTTAGACATTAAGAATGCTTTTCTCCACGGTGATCTTGAGGAAGAAGTTTATATGGAGCAACCACCTGGTTTTGTTGCTCAGGGGGAGTTTAATGGTTGTGTGTGCAGATTGCGCAAGTCACTATATGGTTTGAAACAGTCCCCTCGAGCTTGGTTTGGTAAGTTCAGCACAATTATTCAGGAGTTCGGCATGACTCGTAGTGAGGCTGATCACTCTGTGTTTTATCGGCATTCTGCTCCTAATCTGTGTATTTATCTAGTGGTTTATGTTGATGATATTGTTATTACTGGTAATGATCAGGATGGTATTACTAATCTGAAGCAACATCTCTTTCAGCACTTCCAGACTAAGGATCTGGGCAGATTGAAGTATTTTCTAGGTATTGAGGTCGCTCAGTCTAGCTCAGGTATTGTTATTTCACAGCGGAAGTATGCCTTAGACATTCTTGAGGAGACTGGAATGATGGGTTGCAGACCTATTGACTCTCCTATGGATCCGAATGTAAGCTTCTGCCTGGACAGGGGAGCCTCTTAGAGACCCTACGAGATATAGGAGGTTGGTTGGCAAATTGAATTACCTCACAGTGATTAGACCTGACATTTTTTTTCTGGTGAGTGTTGTAAGTCAGTTTATGAATTCTCCCTGTGATAGTCACTGGGATGCCGTTGTTCGTATTCTTCGGTATATAAAGTCAGCTCCAGGAAAAGAATTACTATTCGAGGATCGAGGCCACGGACAGATTGTTGGGTACACAGATGCTAATTGGACATGATCACCTTTTGATAGACGTTCTACGTGTGGATATTGTGTTCTAGTAGGAGGTAATTTGGTCTCGTGGAAGAGCAAGAACAGAATGTAGTTGCTCGATCTAGCGCCGAAGCCAAATATCGGGCCATGGCTATTGCGACGTGTGAGTTAGTTTGGGTCAAGCAGTTGCTCAAGAAGTTAAAGTTCGGAGAAATCAGCAAGATGGAACTGGTGTATGATAACCAAGCTGCTCGTCATATTGCTTCAAATCCGGTGTTCCATGAGAGGACTAAACACATTGAGATCGACTGTCACTTTATCAGAGAAAAAATACTTTCAGGAGATATTGTTACAAAGTTTGTAAAGTCGAATGATCAACTAGCAGATATTTTCACTAAGTCTCTTACTGGTTCTCGTATTAGTTACATGTGTAACAAGCTCGGTACATATGATGTGTATGCACCGGCTTGAGGGGGAGTGTTAGTTTATAGATATGTATAGTGTAGTNCACTAAGTCTCTTACTGGTTCTCGTATTAGTTACATGTGTAACAAGTTCGGTACAGATGTGTATGCACTGGCTTGAGGGGGAGTGTTAAGTTTACATATATGTATAGTGTAGTCTTGTCCCATATTGGAAGAGGAGTAATATCTCCTTGTAGTATATAGCTATAAATAGGGACTTCTTGTATTATATTTATCATCTAATATCAATAACATATTTTCTCCTGTGCCTTCTCACAGTCTCAAGGTCCCTACCTTTAGTAATATCGAACCTTGCTTTCCGAGGAAGGTGACCAAACACTCACAGTTCTGTTTCTAGGATGATTCTCCAGGAAAGATTATCTCATTTAGTAATGGTTGTGAACCTGGTATGCATCTCTTAAATAACTTTTCCTTTCTTATCTTGAAAAGTTCATACTGCCTTATGTGCATGTCAATCAAGGACTGTTTGACCTGATTTGTTCCTTCATGACCAGTATACAAAGCATCCCAAATTTACTTAGGAGTGGTACATGCAGAGATTCAATTATACTCATTAGGTTTAATGTTCTAGATTATAATCTTTTTAGCCTTTGCATACTTCTGAACAGCCTCGACATCTTCGTCAGTATATTGCGCCCTAGTTTTAGAACCAGTTATTTGACCTTTGTCGTCCTTTGCCTTGGGAATCTTATGACCTCTCAAAATAATGTCCTGGAGCTCCAAATCTTCACCTTCTAGAAAGTCCATTCTTGATTTCTACCATCCATAGTACTTCCTGTTGAATAGTGGTAGTCTTGTGGTTGATTGTCTTTAAAAGCCTCATGGTGCTGCCATCTCGGATCCTTTCAAGGCATTAGCCTTACTTTGAAAGAACATGCTCTGACACCAATTATTATTTTAGCTTGCACCTATACACAAGAGGAGGGAGGGTAAATTGTGTCTTACCCAACTTTCGCATGTTAAAGAACCTAGTTCTTTAACTTATGTATTTCATACACAAATAAAAATCAAAGTGTGAAATTGAAGTACACAACATATTTTACGTGAAAAACCTCCTTACTCAAGGGAGTAAAAACCATGACATACCTCATAGGATTTGCCTCAAAACTTCAACAACTTCAAAGATCGGTTTTAGGTTACAACTCAATAACTAAAGGAACTAACTCTATTACTTTAGCCCCTACAATCAACTCAATTGTAGTTACCCCTTTCGAGACTGTAAACTCTAGCCTAAAAAGCTAAACAACTCTTCAACAATTTCAAAACCTACGATTACACTTCTCAAAAGCAAAATAGGTAATCATTAAAGAACAATGACTCAACCCTAAACAACTAAAGAACTTAAGTAGCTTCGTCTTCTTGACCTGGTCGTTTAGTTGAGCAACTTGAATTCTTTAAAGGATATTATTGAATGATTGTAATTTACCAAGAGTAATTTTAGTATTTTCATGAAATAGCAGTAGCCTTCAGTAGTAGCAGCATCGTGATGCTTTATATAGGAGTGAGGTTGGCTGAAATCTACTTCAATTAATGCTCCAAAATCTAGATTATTTTGGTTAAGAAAAACAATTCCTCTAGGATTCGATATTCTCATTTGTTTCCAACTCCACACGCCTTTTTTTAATGCAAGTATTTCCACAATTGATGAATCCTTTTTGAACACGAATTTATCCTGTTATTATATTCCTTATAGCCCACAAATTGAATCTTCCAAGGAATCCGTCTTGCATTAGGAATCAACTTTTTAGCTTCTAATTATCGCTCCTCAGATAATTTGGTTCTTTCAAGTTTAGTCCTATTTCTTTTGATATTTGTTCGTCACATCTGCAATCCTGTATATTAGTATAAAAATATCCTCGAAAAAACCTGGTTCTTTGTCAATTGTTTGTTAATCATCAAAATCATTTTAAGCTCAGCTCAACAGTTTGTGAGATGTCTAATGTAGAAGACGAACGCCAATGTGTTGCAAAAGATGAGATGTGCACATGAGCTCACTAGCTAAGGAAGCAAGTGCATGATATTCAGTTGCGGCACTAGACAGGGGGTGCAGTCTGTTGTTTCTTTGAAGACCAAGATATGCAATTAGAGCCCAAGAAAACACAAATACCAATTGTGGATCTTCGAGTGATAGGACAACTTGTGTAGTGTCTGAGAGTCCAATGAGTTTTAGAGAAGATGTCAAAGTTATCCAAAGGCTAAAATGTGTAGTTCCAACTAGATATCGAAGAATCCTCTTTACACCTTGCCAATGTATTGTTGAAGGTGATTGCATAAATTGACATTCTTGATTTACTGAATGAGTGAGATCTGGGTGCCAATATTCAATATTGTGATGCGCCCACAACGCTTCTGTATTCAAAAGGGTCCACTGGTGAGTCGGTTGCATCGTGAATGTCACCTTTTTGTGATAGTAGGGTGTTGATTTTTCTAGCACAAACCATCATAGTTCTTTGAAGGACATCCTTTGCATATTTTCTTTGACTTAACTAGAGGCCTTTAGTGAATGGAGTACCTCAATCCCGAAAACATAGTGCAGGATTCCCAACTCCTTCAAGGCAAACTGTGAGGTCAATCGAGAGATTAATGAATCCAATATATTTTATTGTCACCTGTTACTATTACGTCATCAATATATAGTAGTAGGATTATTGTGTCAATGCTAGACAACATGACTTCTTTTGAAACCCAGATGAAGAAGAAACTCAGTAAATCGTTGAAACCAAGCATTTGGAGCTTATTTCAAACCATAGATAGCAAGTTGGAGCAAACATACATGATGCGAAGCAATATTATCTATGAATCCAGGAGGTTGCTTCATATGCACAACTTCTTTAAGTCGCCCATGTAGAAATGCATTAAAACGTCAAGTTGTCAAAGTGGATATCTCTTTGTTGTTGCTAAGGCTAGGATTGTGCGTATAGTTGTTGATCTATTAACTGAACTGAATATATCTTCAAAATCAACGCCTTCCTTTTGCAACTAGTCAGGATTTGAATCTACCTAATGTACTATATATCCGACTTCAATTTTGTTTTAAATACCCATTTAGAGACAATCATATTCATGTGCGATTCACGTGGAACAAGCTTCCAAGTCTCATTTTGATGTAGAGCCTCCGTTTCATCCTTCATTGCATTGTGCCAGTGAGGTTTGAGATAGCCTCTTTGACACTTTTAGGCTCGTCTATTTGTAGAAGCAGCAACTAGCAACGACGGTGAATTCATGAATTCTGGAGGCTGGGCCATATTTTTAAACTTTATTATGGTGGTCATGTGATGAGCAGGAGGCTAGGGCTCATCTTATGTAGTTGGTGCAACAGAACAATCACCAGTATGACATTTAGTGAAGTCAACGATTAGGTTAATACCTGGAGGTTCAGTTTGAGTAGAATTCTCAGTGGAGCACATAGTGATAGCATGTGGTGATCGCTCTATAGCTTCTGTGGGGCTTGATGTACATCTAAAATTGGTTTAGCTGCCTCTTCGTTATGATCAGCAACATGAAAAACCAAGAGTGGCTCTTCAATGTGAAATGGTGCATGAGAGACCTAGAGTGGTGTAGCTTCCTCGATTATATCGGTAAGTTCTCACTGTTAGAATATATTTCATGGGAGGTATCTGTAGTGGCCATTGATTCGATGAATTCATTGTATATTGACAGTGATGGACTTGAACCTGTACAATTTTGTGGCACACTATAAACATATGGCAAGCACTGATCATCAAACATTAGATGCCTTGAAATATAAACTTCTTTTGTTTGAGGATGATAACACCTATATCCTTTGTGCAATAAACAATAACCAATTAAAATACAAGGAAAGGTTTTTGGTTGAAAACTTTTTTTTGTTATATCTTTTTAGACGTGGAAAACATCTACAACTAAAAATATTTAGAGTACTATAATCTGGTTTTCTTCCATATAACTTCTGAAATGGTGTTTCAATTCTCAAAAGCAGCGTTGGAAGTTATAACAAATATAGCTATCATAATTGCTTCAACCCATAAGCACATAGGTATATTGGCATTCAGCCCAGTGTCTACTACATATTTGTGCTTTCTTTTTGTTACTCCAATCTGATTTTGATTGTTTTGCTTGAAGCTGAATCCTCTGCCTCTTCCTTCTCCTCTCCCTCTATAGAAATTTCGTCTTCCTCTTCCAAAGGAGCCTCGAGTTCTTTGAGCTTGGAAGGCCATTGCTTGATCTACATGATCCTTTTTACCATCTTTTCCACTCATGTCAAAACCCCTTAGCGCATTTGCAAACTAATATGGAGGTTTACCCCACATTATTATTCTTAGGTTTTTGTACTTGCTTCCAAGAACTTTAGCAAAGCTTACAACTTTGTTGTCCTCATCTAAAGGTTTGTGTATAGCTGTAAGTTCAATAAACATTCCCTTAAACTCCTTTATGTACTCATCTATCATTTTTGACTCATCTTGATACCTTGAAGTTGTTTCAAGTTGAATTCTTTGTCCTTGTTAGCTTGTAGGTAATTATCCTCAAGACTTTTCCATATATGCTTGGAAGTATTGCAACCAATGATAAGCAAGATTGACTCCTCCGTCATTTTCCAGTGATCCAACTCCTAACTAGCACATCTTGCTTTCCCATTCTTGAAACTTAAGGTTAGGATTTTCTTCCCCTTTTTCATTCACCTCAACAGTAGGTGGAGGGTATTGTCGATGATATCGCTAACCCTTAGAGTTCACATCAACTGAATAATTTGGATTCTCCACACAAGATAATTTGAGAGTTTTATCTTTAAAGGACAAATAGTAATAAGTTGATGAGGAGAAGAAGGCGAGAGAAAACATGTTTTGCAATCCCAGCACACTCATCTTCTAGCTGCCTTGGAACCTCCAAAATCTACTTTCAAGCATATTGAGAGGCACATGGCTAGATTTTTCTGGGGTCTTCGAAAGAAAAGTAGAAATTTCATTGGAGTTTCTGGTCTATCACGTGTTTCCCAACTGTCGAAGGGGCATTGGATTTAGAAGTTTGCTGGATTTTAGTGATGCATTAGCAAAGAAAAGATGGTGAATATATAGGACCAATAACACCTTATGGTCTAACTTCCTCAACACAAAATACTGCAGACTATCATACCCTGTAGAAAATGTTTGGAGAACAGGTCAGACACACAGTTGGAAAAAACTTATCCAAGTTAAAGCGGAGGTTGAGGAAAACTTACTCTTGAAGATTAATTCTGGCACTTCAAGTCTTTGGTGGGATAACTGGACTGGTATGGGAGCTATTGCCCAAATTATTTCATATAATAGCACACCAAGAGGACTGTCGGCGAAGGATATTACTGTTGATGGTAAGTGGAAGCTCGATCATTTGCGAACCCCTTTTTGGAATATCTCCATTCCTGCGAACCATTTTCTGAAATCGCTTTGCCATGTAAGCCATATCAGCGCCCTCACCACTTGAGTCACTGTTGTCTGTCTTGAAGATCGGGTTCTTCTCCCTTTTGGGCTCTCTTCTCTCATGATCCTTCTTCTTCTTCATTTCATAAGTTTTCAGAATATTAATGAGTTCATCAATGGCCAGCTTTTGTAGATCCTTTGCCTCTGTGATAGTATTTACTTTGCTTTCCCGGGAACCATGTAATACACTAAGTATTTTCCTGACAAGTTTGTTCCTTGGAATGATTTCTCCCAGAGAATAGAGCTCATTGATGATGGAAGTGAAGCGAGTGTGCATGTCCTGAATGGACTCATCATCCTTCATCCTGAAGAGTTCATACTCAGTGGCTAACATATCAATCTTTGACTGCTTGACTTGAGTTGTCCTTTCATGTGCTGTTTAGAGAGCTTCCTAGATCTCCTTGGCAGATTGACATGCAAAAATCCTGTTGTATTCGTCTGGTCCAATACCACAGATGAGGATCTTTTTTGCTCGAAAGTTCTTTTCTATCGCCTTGTGATCAGCATCGTTGTACTCCTTCCTTGTTTTGGGAACTATCACTGCTGGTTCACCAATGGTCTTCATAGGAACGAAAGGACCATCACACATAACATCTTAGAGCTCTGAATCTTCAGCCATGATAAAATCATGCATCCTTGTCTTCCACCATCCGTAGTATTGGCCATTGAATCTTGGTGGTCTGTAGGTAGGTTGGCCTTCTTCAAAGTTTGGTGGAGCAGCCATGAAGATCCTTTCTAGGTGTTAGCTTGATAGAAAGAATCCGCTCTGATAACAATTGATAGAACCTTAGGGTCCACCAAACTGTATGGAAAACCGGGTTCTCTATCAGTTTTCACAGAACACACACAAAGAGATAAGTAAATGACACAACAGAGTTTTACGTGGAAAACTCCCAGCTCACGGGATTAAAAACCACGACCTACAATCGTAGGATTTCAACTTCACTAACCGAGCAAGTTCAAATTACAACCTATTGTAACTTAGGAATTAACACCTTAATGCCTCACTCACTTGTAATAACTCTATTACAAGCCTCTTTGTAATAACTCTATTACAAAGCTCACAACTCGACTCACTCTAGTCAAGACACAAACACAAGGTTTATTATTTTACAAAAGGTTTTCTACACAATGCTTATAGCTAAGTTAAATAGGAATTACAAGTAAATCACTTTAACAAAGGTACAACATAACTAAGGACATGTAATAACTCAATGTAGGAAACTGGTCCTTCGTTATGATGTTCTTTGTTCTTGATGCCCTGAGTGTCACTTGCAAGTTGGCAACACACTTGAGAGAAAGCTTGAGGAATTCTGGAATGTGCAAGTATGTTGTTTTCCCTTTGCTTCATGTTAATATTATACAAGTGACATCACTTGAATGATGCAAGCATATTTGGTACAAGGGCATTCCCCATAAAGTGACTGCTGCACTGTTTGCACTATTGCGTGTGTGCAGAGGAACAATTGCAGCGACTTTACAACTGTGGGGTGTTGACTAGTACACTCAGCAGGGGAACTGATATCCATCTGTTCCCTCTGTTATTTCTTTGACTCTGAGTGTTGGAACATGTCCAGACTTGAGACTTGTTGATCTTGAGCACGTTGAGGATATGGAACAGGTTCCCTATCTGGTTTCTTACCATTAAGTTTGTAAGATCGTCAAAACATAACTGGACACATAACCTATCAATTTCACCCTTTTTGATGATGACAAACTTGTAATTGAAATTCCCCTTGAGAACCAAAGTACCATAAATATTTCCTGTATTCCCTCTGAACTTGTTCCCCCTCAATTAATTTTCCCCCTTTTGGCATCATAAAAAGATTAGTAAATAGTAATAAGCAAAAAGAAGTCTAGCAAGCTTAATTCATGCACACAAACATGACTATGAACAGAGCATAAGAGCAAGGCATGCATAGCAAAAGGATGAGATATTCATTAATTTGGAAATAAACAGGGAGCAGAATTAGCAGTACCATTTGTTACATAACCATCCACAAAATAAAACAATAGAAAAAGTACCAGCCACTAAACACATCAAAACAAAAAGGACCAAAACAGAGGACATGCAACTTGAACTGGACACTAGGAAGGGAATGACTTTTAAGGAGCACTGGAAGGGGGAGGCAGAGATGTGGAGGCAAGGGTTCTAAGTAGAATATCCATTCGAGCATTTGCTGACACTTGCTCATTAAGCAACCTCTCCTTCAGGTCCTCGATCTGTTTCCTGAGTTCAGCATTTTCCTTGGTCAGGCGGGCAACCTCTGCGCCTTGTGAACTGCTGGAACCAGGTGCCTCCTGGGCCTTACTAAGCTGTCCCTCAAGAATGACATTCCGAGCCTTCAAATTCCTTATCTCTTCATTAGCAATGTTCTAAGCTTCAATCAGTTGAGAGATAGTAGAATTGCTGCCAATCCCTCCTTTCTTATCGATGCACTCACACTCTTCTAGGGTGGTCTTGGAGAAGGTCTGTTTGCGAGTACCCACTGTAGCCTTTCCCAAAGAGACGTTGAAGAACTCAAATACCTTAGTAAGAACCCGTAGGGCAACCCATGATTACCATCCTTAAAATCAGCCACTTTCTTCATGTTTTCAATCATGATACCCGGCAAATGGATAGTGGAGTAGGCATCCAGCACTTCCATGAGGAACATATCTGCTTGTGACGTAATGGAACGCCTTTTTGCACGTGGGAGCAGAACCTTGTTCACCATCTCGAACAATAATTGGTACACGGGAAGGAGGGCTTTCTTGTATACCCGCTCCCCCTGTTGTACTGCATCATCCTTCAAAATGGCATTTCTGAAGTTTGAAGAACAAGTCCCCTCAATGGATGATATGCTGCCAGTAGGCACTCCCAGAATTGTTCCAAGCACAACCTCATCCATCATAAAATCAACACCATTCACCTTCAGGCATATGTTGTCATCTTCTACGGTGAACATATCATCATAGAAATTGCGCACCTCCGCCTCATACACCTTAGGGCTTTCAATAGTGAACAAATGTGTCCACTACTGAAATTCACAGATATCAACCAGTTGACGCATCACTGTCATGTCAAGAATATCAGGAGCAAATGTTCTGCCCCACAGCACCTTCTGGTTTCTAATATTTTCTCTTCCTTCATCCTTGGCCACACCCACCTTGACCTTCTTGGAGGAACCGGGTTCCTCATTGCCACCAACCTTCCATTTCACAAATTTTCTCACACTTTTCCCTTTCTCTGCAGATTTCTCAGATACCCTCTCAGACACCTTTTCTCCAGACTTTTCAGACACTTTCTCATCAGACTCCTCAGCCACTTTCTCACCAGACTTTTCCACTTAAACATTGCTAACCTCCATCACTTTCACAAATGACTCTTTCCTATATTTTGGAACTGTAGGTTTTTTAGAGGACTTACGAATTAAGGAACTAGATTCCTCATTCACCTCGTCATCAACATCAACAACAATTGATGGAGGCACTACCTCTTGATTCACTAACTTTCCACCTTTCTTTAGCAGCCTAGTAGTAGGTCTTTTAGGAGTGGGCTTTTTGGGAGTTTCCCTACTACTCATAGCAACAATAAAACTAGCAACATAGATATTTCATAATCTTCCTCACAATCCTTATTCTCTTCCTCAGAAATAGATCTCATCTCAGGAACAACAATGGTTAATGGCTCAGCAACGAAATGAGGAGAGGGAGCGGGATCAGTACTGACCTGGGGTTCTTTTGAATAACTGGGGGTTTCATCCCAAGTCGGAGCAGAGGGCTCCTCTTGGGCTGAGGGATCAGGTGCCAGATTTTCAACAGGCACCAGTTCCCTACCCTCTACCTGTAGACTATCACCTTCAGCCTGAGACCCAATGGTTTCAAAAACACCTTCATAGCCACCAACTAAACTCCCCTCAGCAACGAACAACATATTCTCTATGGCCTCTTGTTCATTCAACCCCAAAGTAGATTCAGAAGATACATGAAGAATATTACCTGTAGGGTTGGCAACATTCAAGTCAAGGTTTGGGATATTCTTCACCACTACAAACCACACTCTGTTGTGCCTCACAGCTTTCTTCTACTTGCAAACTGAAGACTTCCTAATTTTCTTCTCCTTCTACTGAGTCTCCCTCAGTCACTTTTTTCGGCGAGGCAGAAGGAGGTTACAACCACAAACCTCTTTGGGTTCGGAGTTTTGCGAATCCGATGAAAACTAGGACTCGATTGGGCTGGAGAAAAAGCAGAGGATGATTGAGAATCTTGTGTGGGGTTTGGACTTGGTGGCGTGTAGGAATACTTCAGGATCTACAACTTTGGTTTAAAATTTCATAAGCAAGAGCAGCTGAGGCTCACGGAAGTTCTATTGTTTTTCTGTATGTTCTATATTCACGTCCCTACCTTGGGTTATATAATACAACCCAAGGAGCGTATACAAGTACACCACACAGACTAACTCCTACAATCTGATCCTATACATGAAGTAACGTGCAGGCCAGGAAATTCACACCGAACCAAATTAGGTCTCTGCTATAAGTTATAATCCACAATTCCTTATCCCATTCAGCTTCACTTTCAAAACAGCTTAGAGATCTCTAGTATAAACTAGAGAGCTGACTGTATAAACTACTATTTCCTCTGTCCCGATTTATGTGTCATTTTTCGCTTCTTGAGATTTAACTATGTGAATCTTGACCAACATTTTATAATGTATTTTTTCATCCTCTTGACATGAGAAAAATTTCAACTTATAGAACTTTCGTATAGTTTTAAATATATCTAAATTTTAATTTTAAAATATTGAGTTGATCTAGTTCAATTTAGCTTCAAAAATTAGTCAAATTAACTAAGCAAAAGTGACAAATAAATTGGGACGGAGGGAGTATTATTTGGTGGCTGACATAGTATTTACTCTGTAAAGTATTTTCTTGTTTTCTACCGATAAAAAAAAAAGTATTTTCTTGTTTTCCTGTTACTGCTATTGAACAAAAATGTTGTGGAACGCTTCTCTGTATTGGTTAAAGTTAAATGTTCTTAAAAAAAAATTTAATTTGGCTTCACCATCTGTATCGTGGGATATGCTGATTTATTTGTCAAATTGCTGGAATGCAGCTGAGGCTATTCTTCTCGGTTTTCAACATTATCTTGTTATGCTTGGTACAACAGTTATCATCCCTACAACTCTGGTTCCACAAATGGGAGGTGGAAATGTGAGGCTTCCAGACACATTGAACTACTTAATTAACGACTTAAAGTATGAATTTCACTTGAACTGATCAAGTAGTGTTATAGGTTTTTAATGAAAGAATACCTGCCCGTTAATTTGCAGGAGGAGAAAGCCAAAGTTATTCAGACATTGCTATTCGTTGCTGGTCTGAACACCTTGTTGCAGTCTCTCTTTGGGACCAGACTGCCTGCTGTGATGGGAGGGTCTTACACCTTCGTTGCACCTACAATCTCGATTATCATTTCTGGACGATGGAGTGATGAAGACCCTGTTTCGGTTGGTGTCTTCTTCAAACACTGAGTCATTTCTCTTCTATTGTTTCGATCATCTATTCATCAACTAATTATTTGTTGAATGTCGGAGACAAAAGCAGAGATATTGGTCTAGTTATATAGCTTTTCTATGGAGTTAGTTGGGGAATGCATGGAATGAGCCAGTTCAACAGTTATTGTCATTTAGGTAGGATGCTGGGAGAACCAACTAGAGTTAGTTTAGTTTAAAAGAGTTTTAAGTTATATATACCGCCATCCAAAGAATATCTACATATAAGCATCTTGAAACTAAAGCAGGTTACTTGCCACATGTAAAACTACCTAAACATTTCTTACATTGAAACTCGGTTTAAAATTAGAGTTTAAGTTCTATGCATTGACGGTGTTAAAGATATTTACACCATTAAGTTATCAAAAGATAATTATAAGTAATTCTATTTAATAGCATTGATTTTATAACATAAAATAAGCGGCAAGTAATCTGTTATGACAGGATTAATTACATCATCCAATAGAAAAAAAATTCATTACGGTCTGTGATCATAACTTAGTGGCTATTCAGACATCGTGGCTCGACCCCTCCAAACATTTGAAAGAAAATAATAATTTATAAATTTTGGAAGATTCCTCCAAATATACCACTGTTTTCGAAAACCAAATCCAAACACTAACTATAATTTTCCACAATAACATTTTGAGAACCAAATTTAAATACTACACATAATAATTTACTTTCCGCTTAATATATGATTCATGTCAGTGCCCATTTCTTTAACTTCTCTACTAGTCGGAAGAAGTTTTGAGACAGAGGGAGTCATCCATTGCATCTTGGTGATATTGGGTCTTAATGTTTTTGTTTATGTTTCCTATATGATTCATCAGAAATTCAAGAAGATAATGCGGGCGACTCAAGGTGCACATATTGCGGCTTCAACACTTCAGATAGTCCTAGGCTTCAGTGGTCTCTGGGGCAAGGTTACACGGTTTGTTATCCCTACATCTGAGCTGGCCTTCTCATCTAGCATCTGGTTTTGTACAATCAAGCACATACTTTTCTGCTCTTGGATATTGTTATGCTATACTAAAGATAGATTAATTGTTCTAATAAGGATCACTTTTCGGTGGTTTGATGTCTGCTGATCAGTTATGTTGAGTGCTTCGTGCACGTACACTAGCTCTAATAGGCATTTTACTTTCCGTGGATTCTTAGGTTTTTGAGCCCACTTTCAGTTGTTCCTTTGGTTTCTCTTGTTGGCTTTGGGCTTTATGAGTTTGGTTTTAGTGGGGTAAGTATCACAACTCGCTACATTTATAAGTGTTGATGTTATCTTGCATTACGATGATACTGTAGGATGATTGTTAAATCTACTTTGTCTTTGTTTAGGTTGCCAAATGTGTTGAAGTTGGGTTGCCAGAGCTAGTCCTTTTGGTCATTTTCTCTCAGGTGGGATGCTTTGTCTAGAAATCAGATATTTCACTTGAACATTATTTTACATGGAAGACATTGTAGGTATAAATTAAAGGTACACGTTCTTGATAATTCTGGTTATTGCAGTATTTTGCCTATTTGATATGCCCAAGGAAGACGTTATTTGATAGTTTTACTGTTACTATCACGGTGGCCATTGTATGGATTTATGCACACCTACTCACCGTGCGTGGGGCTTACAATGGAAAGCCACCAAAGACACAAGCAAGCTGCAGAACTGATCGTGCTAGACTCATTCCATGGCAAGTGCTCTTCCTGTCCTTTTCCTTTTAATTTCCCTAATGTATTGATTCTCATGTTGTAGACTGCATAGATTGTTTGTTGGTCAATTTTAAACTATTTTCATTGCTACTACTCCTATGTAGGAGCAGAACAAAATTTACTTTATATTTTGAACCAAGTCTTTTTTAACTCATGGTCTTATGATTGTATCAAGGGATGCACATTGTTTGAAAAACATTCCATACTACTTATTACTTGCTTAAATTTGTAACTTTAACGATTTCCTCTTATTCCACGCTGGCATTAATTTGCAGGATTAGTATTCCTTACCCCTTCCAATGGGGACTTCCTTCATTTGATGTCGGTGAAGCATTTGCTATGATGATGGCCACTTTTGTTGCTCTTGTAGAGGTTTGTTTACCCGTTTGGACAAATATATTACTAAATTTTTTTGAATTGATCTAATACGAAAATTTGTATGGCTAGAAATCATTTTATAAAGGGGAAGTTACAGTTAAATTATTACCAAATATAGAACCAAATGACTAAAAAAGAAAGATTATCATATAAATTAGGACAAGGGAATATCTTATTTTGGCAGGTTTTGTAGACATTTATGGTTTGGTTGGAAAATAAGTTATTCCTGTATTAATTATTCGGGGATTAATTATTCCGGAATTGTTATCCGGATAACAATAACAGTACAATTCCAAAATTAATTATACCGCGATTTTATCCCAACCAACGTGCGATAAACTTATTTCAAATTTAATACTGAGATTATTTATTCCTTGTCACTAGTACCAAACGAGCTTAGGGTTTAAGTAGCTCCTTGTGTTAATTTCTTTTGCTTATTCGAGTATGATCTTGATTGCCTTACATTGGGCTACTTGGAATTATGACACTTCTGGCGGTTGGTACAGATATCTCAATCTTCATCTATTTTCTCTCTCTTTGTGCTCCCCCTCTTTTGTCCTCGCCCTTTTTGCATCCTTTTCCATTCTGAGGTGATTCGTTTCAAATTCAAGAGTAATTTCATAATGGATAAAATATATTGTTGACTTTTATATGATATGTTTGAAGGATCTAGAGCAAAAGGCTATTCTTGACCCCGTTTTTCTTTTAGATCCTATTTAGAATCCCTTTTTCTTCTGCACACACAAATCCAAATACAGATCTTGACACATCTTGTTTTTTTATTTTCTTAATTTCTTTTTCCTCCATATTTCTTTCCAAAATCATGTCTGTCATCTTCAGAAAAATCTTCATCAGTTAACGAGAACCTCTGTTGCATCGATCTCCTCTTCCATGCTAAAATGACTTTCTTGCTCAAACTAGAAACAAAAGAAGGGGCTGATGCATTTAAGGTTGATGTAGATGTTCCATGAATGAATTGAGAATCCTTGGTTGGGAGGGCTAAGCAATTGATAGAAAGTAATTAATGTATGAAAGCTAAAGGTGGAAGTTCGAACGATAGCTGCAATTGATTAGTTTGTCACCTCCATTGTTGTCCTTGTCTCCAAAGTGGACTTCGTATTCCAAATCAACCTCATAAAATAGCAATTTTTCTACCATAGTGATCTCGTTCGTTGGTCGAGGAACTCTTTTTCGGTGGGACAGTGTGCTCATCCGATATAAAAGTTTTGTCGGTCGGGTACAATTTCATTATTTCCTTTTGTTCTCAACATAGCATCATTAGTATTCTCATTACGATCACCCTAACCCCTAAGCTTCTTCATAAGCCGTAACCTCAGGCAAGTTACATTGTTGTGCACCCACATGATCTTGAGTTGCATTGTTCACTGTAGATTCTGTTTAATTGCTAAAGCCGTCTAGGAGATGCATTACTCTTATGAACGTACATTTGTTTTTGCCTCTTTTTCGTTTTGGGATTGCTCCAAGGTTGCTCCTTGTCCTTTAGATATTCACCCTGTTGTTTTTTCCCCCTATGTTATTATTCTCAGTCACGTGCTTCAACTCTTTTATATCTTTGTTCTGTCCATTATCATTTTTGCCAACCTTAGTTTGTTCATCATCCTCAACATTCCATTCTTTTTTTTTGCATTGCTCTTCCAAATGCCCTTGATGTGAGCACTTAAGACAATAAGAAGGAATGTTCTCATATTCTATTTTCTGCCAAAAGTCGTCATTAATCTCACTCCCCGACCTCTTAAAATTGACCCAAACTTCATTTTGTTTTAATAACAGTAGCCAAGTATAGAGCAATTACTTTTCCAACTGGGGACAGGATGCTAACCAGACCTTCCTTTCTCCTTAAGTGCAATGGGAGGCTGAGTAAAACAACCCTCACTAGTGCAATTGTTGTTTCCTCTTCATGATTCTAACCAGAACTTCCCAACTAGTGTATACTTACAATCTTCAGCTAAAAGATCAAGGTACTCTTCTGATTACTGCTCGGCAGTTGCCGTCGCATTACTGCTCGTCTGAGCATTCGGATCGGTGAAGAGGTTCACATTAGGCGGCTAAGGCAAGGGATGTATTCCACTCGCCGGTAAAGATCTGGCTGGTGGTTCCATGGAGAAGACGCGTGAGGCACACACTCATATTTTGATCCTCTTCTTATAGGAGAGTGACGGCAATTCTTGTGTGATCCTCTTCTCTGTTTACCATTTTTCTGAAGAAACATATACTTTTTTTTTTCCTGAAGAAACAGATGTTTTTATTTTTAAAGATATAGGCCTTGAACTAACTTCTTTTCACGCTTGTACTCTTTGGTGTTCAGTCCACTGGTTCTTTTATTGCAATTGCAAGACACACATCTGGCACTCCTGTGCCCCCATCAATACTAAGCCGTGGTGCTGGTTGGCAGGTAAACAGTTTTTCTTCCCTTGAATCTTTCCTCTCTCCCTCTTGTAAAGTAAGCAAAGAAGAGTAAAAGAGAAAGTCCGGTTGGATTGAATTTTTTTTAAAAGAATGGGCCATTTCTCGATTTGTGCTGTGTTATTCTTGCGCAGGGGCCATGCTCAAAAGTTCTGTTGGATTGATTTAAGTGGAGCTTTACTCGGAATCAGATGCGTAGAACTTTTAGGGAGGTCTATGTGAAGTAGGCAAGTAGATTAGGAGAACTACACAAAATTGGAACATTGTCGATCTGTTCCAGTCTCAGCATTTTCCACAATGCACAATTTACCATAAGAATAATGACTTGTTTTACGAAATCCCAACACCCAACTCTAACTAGAATGGCTTTCTTCCCATAACACAAGTCAAAATATGTGTCCACTCAACTGCAAGTTTGCAACCCGACATATCTAATCTGGTTCACGTACTTGGAACCATTAATTTTAATATAATGCCAATTTGAGTAACTTTTGTTATAAAGTTATTTTGCATAGATCCATTTAGGCTGTGACAGTACATGGCAGATATGATACTTCTTGAGATACCAGATATCATAATTTATGTGCTTAAGGGATTGGAAGTCAAATAGTGTTTTCTCTCTTGCTTCCCCTGAAATATTCTCTTCTTCTCTGCTCTCTTTCTTTCATTTTCTGCCGTGAAGGATTGTAATTCATGAGTACAAGGTATTTATACACTTACATAAGAGACTATCAAAGGAAACTAATCAAAACTAATAAAGGAAAATATCCTAAGCATCTGCTCTTATAATTGTCACCTATATATGGAAAGTAATGTATTAACTATTAATTATTCTGTAACACTCCCCTCAAGTTGGAGCATTGATGTTGATCATGCCTAGCCTTTTACAAAGATAATCAACTCAAGTTTCATTCAATGCTTTTGTGGACAAATCATCTAGTTGTTCGCGAGTCTTCGCATGACTAGTGCAAAATTGAGTTTTAGAAATCTTTCCACAAATAAAGTGGCAGTCAACCTCTGTATGCTTAGTTATTTCGTGATATATAGGATTTGAGGCGATATGAAGAACAACTAATTATCACACCAGAGTTTTGCTAGTGCAAAGAGCTTCAACCCAATTTCTACCACAAGATGATGTACCCATATGATCTCATATGTCGACCTTGTCATAGCTCCATACTCAAATTCTGCACCGGACCGTGATACAATACTTTGTTTCTTACTTTACCGAATTTCCACCAGCAAAGACACAATAGCCAGTAGTATATCTCCAATCACTTTTAGATCCACCCCAGTTAGTTTCTGCAAAGAACTCAATGTGACTATGTCTGTGGTTGCCTTATAATATGCGAGTCCACGAGCTCCTTTTAAGTAGCATAGAATATGTTTCAAAGCTACTCAGCTAATCAGGTTCCTAGGAGTACAAGAAATTTGATAAAATGCTCTCAGGCACTTTTCCCGAAATATTTCTCTTTCATGAATCCTAGAATTGTATCACCACCCTCCAAGAGACAAGCCTATCGCGACCAAAACCCAGTTAAAATCTCCGGCGTACGACTACTCATGCGCCCTCACGCGCGGCCCAGTTCCGACGACTTCTCAGCCACGCGCTGGCGCGTGAGGCTTGTCCCGACCAGATCTCACTTTTTCTTCTTCAGACACCCTCATCGCGAGGCTGTTCTGAGCCTACCCATCCAAGAATTTCCAAAATCCGACGACTTTCACTATTTTCTGGCGACGGGCGATGCTTTTTCCGACCAGACCGCACTACTTCTTCTTCAGTCAGCCTCTTCGCGAGGCTTTTCCGAGCCTACCCATCCCAGTTCCTCCTAAATCAGAAGATGTTTTCTATTTTCCGGCGAAAATCTTCAGATTCCGGTGGCATTCTTTGATTTTTCCGGCATCGTGCAGCGCCGGAGCTATAGATAGTATTTTGGGATAACCGAATTTAGATATGATGGATTTTAGAGAGAGAAGCTCCTACTTCTCTCTAGAATCTAGAAAGCTGGAAAACATGTTTTTCATCAAAGCTGCCACTTGGCCAGCCCTAGAACTTGGGGAAAGATGCCATCGAAAGCTCGACGTAGGGTAGGAGCCGCATTCTCGCTGTCTGAGGAGCACACTCTCAGGCGCAAGGGTTTCTTGGAATCTTGTCTAATTGGGTCTTTTCCAAATGGGTTGGTTCTCCTGAGGCTGATAGGAACTAGGCAGCAGAGGTATGGAACATCAATAACGGGTTGAAAATATCGCAACTGGGGGACACGCAATATCTCTTTCGATTTGTCGACGAGTCTCAAGCTTCAGAAATTCTTGTCAGAGGAAACAGGTGGTTCGATGGGAACTTAAAGCTAGATAGATGGGTGGAGCACGACGGGTGTCTCGACCCTTATTTCCCTGGCGAAACATTGGTGGTCAACATGGTGGGTCTCCCGGTGCATCTTTGGTGTCTTGACCTATTCAAGAAGATTGAAAAAATATGGGGATTTTATTGATGTCACTTGCAGCCTACACGATCTCTCGCGAGTGAGGATTGTGGTGAGGAAAGGGGGCAGAATCCCTGTCTCCACTGTGGTGGAAGATGACTATTTGAGGTATAGAGTTTAGTTGAGCCCTGAATGTCGCCCTATCTTTATGCCTGTGGTAGTGGCGGAAGAAAAAGGAAGGACAAATAGAACGGAGGGGAGGGGAACTCAGTCTCTGAAAGGAGGGGAGGACTCACCGGATCAGTGGACCAAGCCGGAATTAAACGTTAGATCGAGAAGAGACGGGAGGTTTGAATTTGGGAGAAGAAGACAAAATTTTATCAGGAGGAAAAGACGTGAATGCCCCTGGGTTAGTGATGCGGGCTGGAAAGGCAGAATGGGCTGGTTCTCTTTTAATTGTCATAGGACCGGCCAAGTTTTCAGCAAGTATAGGCCTGGGCCTCTACACATGGACCCAATAACTTTTCCCAATTATATTAGAATTGATCCTAAGGGCCCCAGATTATTTCAAGTTGCGTCTGATAAGGCTCCTAACCATATGGGAATAGTCGCTCCTTCTTCTACCAATGGTGCTTCATACAGTGGTATTTCTTCACCAAACTCTAGTGACCTGCGCCCCTCTTTGATGGCCGCTGTTCCTCGGCTTCCCGCCTCTGATGGACCCAGCTCCATCACCCTATCATCTTCTCCTGTGCTTAGTTGTGCTGAGGTTACACTTCAAGCACCTTCTTCTTCCGGGGAGATTATTGCGCCTGCCCCAATTGATGTTAATGCCGGAACAGTAATTCCAGTTAATATGCCGCCAAGGGTTCCATGCTTTCTTCCTCCCCGTTACCCTGCTGGCGTCTCTGACCATTCCTATAGCAGCAGGGTGTTAATGTCAAAGGTTGGTGCCTCTCAAGGAAATGGCGAAATCCTTCCAGCACCTAAAGTCCCTATTGCTAGCAATGTTATGGTCTTGTATTCCTCCGGTAGGAGCAAGGAAAGGGTACATATAGAAGACGCCTGTCCAATTTCGTTACGGATTGGAGGAGGGGATATGTCCTTCTGGACGAAGGATAAACTATTAAACTTTGGGAAGTTTTTAGGTGTTTCTTTTGAATGGAAGGAAGATAGGGTGTTAGAACTGTTGAGGGAGATTGAGCAACAATCTTTTTATGATGGTGCAGGGAGGGAGTTGGGTCAAGGTGATAAGCAAAATAATTTAGGGGATGTATTGGTGTACCAGATAAGGGGCCGGGTGCGTGACAAAGAGGAAGGGAGCTCGGCTAGGGGGGATGGGGAAAATGGGGATATTGTTACTTATGAAAGTTAAGATTCTTTAATGGAATGTGAGGGGGATGAATGACCCAAACAAAAGGGTCATCATCAAAGTGGGAGTTAGAGAGTAGGGTGCCAATCTAGTTTGTTTTCAGGAGACCAAAATGGAAGTTTTGTCGGATGCGATTGTGAGGAGTCCAACTCAAGGTCTAGACTTGATATATTTCTGATATCGTCCTCCTGGGATGAGCTGGTGCCGAATGTGCTGTAGATTCCTTTACCTAGGCTGACTTCGGATCATTTGCCTATCTTACTAGATGGATACAGAGGGATGGGGTGCGTGCTCCTTTCCGATTCGAGAACATGTGGTTGACCAGGATTTGGTGACAAAGTGAAAGAATGGTGGACAAGCTACGGGGTATCAGGGACACCTTCATTCTGTCTTTTGAAGAAACTTAAATTGCTCAAGGGAGATATTATTAGGTGGAATAAAGAGGTTTTTGGGAGGGTAGAGGTTAAAATGAGGGAGCTCATGCATGAATTGGGGGAACTAGAGAGAGGGGAAGGGGCGAAAGAGCTAGATGAATCTGAGAAAGCGAAATTGGGGGAGGTTAAGAGGGAAATAGTCGAGTTAGCAGTTGGCGGTAAAAATCGCGGCGATTTAGTTAAAGGAAGGGGATTCAAATACCATGTTTTCCCACAGGGTTGCGGTTGCAAATCGAAGAAGAAATTTCATAGAGTCCATAGTTGTGGATGGGGTGAGGATTGAGGGAGAGGAGGAGGTAAAAGGGACAGATCCAAGGATACATCCGAAGATGACTTTGGGACAAATCTAAGTACAGATACAGATGTAGGGATTCAGTAAAAAATAATTTAAATATCTAAAATTAGAGTTATAAAATTATGCCTAAAGAATGAGTCATTATGTAAAAAAACTTATGTGTTGCTTGTAGACTGCAGGAAAAGGATTACAAGTTTAGTAACCATAAAAAAGTGAAGGATATTAACATTTGAACTAAGCTAATAAGAAAATAAAAAAGTATTTACTAACCGGAAGTTATAGGCCTTTTACATTTCCAAAAGAGAATTCGAGAAGGAGTTAAAAGGAAAAAGACTGACATAGAAATTTCTATATACAAGATAATCATTTTCTTCAATTTTACCTTAGCATTTGTTTTGATTTTAGAAATTATTATACTTGTCCCGAATTTTCCCGGTCAATTTTGGTCAAAGTATCCAAAATTGATTGACTAGATCCAGTACGGATCCAACACCCACATCCACACCCACGTCGTGTCAATATCGGTGTGGCACCGAAAGTAAAGAGTTTGAGCAACTTAGGTGAAACACAATGACCACTCAATTGTGATCCTTTAAAGATCCGAATCTCTTTAGAAAAAGAGCCAAATGATGGAGACTATGGGATCTGATACCATGTAATATATGGGAGAAGTATCTTCTATTCATGACTACAACATATTTATATACTTACATAAAAGACTACCAAAGGAAACTAATCAAAATAAATAGAGGAAAATATCCCAAGGATGTGCTCTTACTGTACTCTACTTTCTCTGCCGATACCGAAGAGGGTAACTAACCTCTTGACTAAGGGCTCCCTAGCTACCCCTGCAACCTTGCTCCCTAAGTTTCTTCGTAAGATGAACCTTCTTGCTTTCTTTATTTTGAAATATCCTGCTTCTACCTCAGGGAGTTGGGATTTTACTATCAGGATTGTTTGGCACTGGGATTGGATCTTCTGTTTCTGTGTAAGTCCAGACGAAAACCTTCTGCAGCTAGCAAATAGTCTCTTAGGATTACATTAGTTGACTATGAAGAACTGACTTTTCCTTTGTTCACATGCAGTGAGAATGCTGGCCTTATAGCACAGACACGTGTTGGTAGTAGAAGAGTTGTCCAGATATCTGCTGGGTTCATGATTTTCTTTTCAATTCTCGGTAAATCTAACTGTTTTGTCGAACAATTATATTTTTGTGGGTTATCTTGATGCTTGATTGCTCTCCCCCCCACCCTATGTGGATTTATCTTGCAACACTATTATCATCAGGGAAATATGGAGCGTTCTTTGCTTCAATTCCAACGCCCATTGTAGGTGCTTTGTATTGCCTTCTGTTCCCTTATGTAGGTATGCAAATATAGTAAGGCAAACACATGCGCTGGATCAGTGCCAAAATCTTTCATGTTATTCATATAGTTTGCTAATTAATAAGATTGTTGGTTCTTATGTTGATTCTTTGCAGGAGCCGGAGGCTTAAGCTTCCTTCAGTTTTGCAATCTTAATAGTTTCCGCACCAAGTTTATATTAGGTTTCTCCATCTTTCTGGGTTTGTCCGTGCCACAGTACTTCAATGAGTATACTGCTATTGCTGGTTATGGACCTGTTCACACGCATAGAAGATGGGTATATATCAAATTAAATTTGCATTTTAACCTTCTGAATGTATATCTTAACATTTGACTTGTGTTTCATTCTAGTCTTGTATAAGAGCTTTTCTGGTTTCTTATTGTTCAGCTCAACGACATGGTCAATGTGCCCTTTTCGTCGAAAGCTTTTGTTGCGGGAATCGTGGCTTATTTTCTAGACAACACACTACAGAGAAGGTATAATCAGACATGGAATGACAGAGGCAATCACTGGTGGTACGCATTCACGTCCTACAAGGGTGACTCTAGAAGTGAAGAATTCTACTCCCTTCCTTACATTCTGCGTCATTGGTGACCCTATGGAGACAGAAGGGTTCCTACTTCAACGAGTCTTGCTTGAGCCCTGACCATTGAAACACAAATCTTCTTTTCATATGTATTGCGAAAAGAAGTATAAATAGTTTGGATGGTTGTTATCTATTGTATTTGTTAATCTAAATTAGGGAGCAAGAGCAACTAATTGTGTGTAGAACAAAGTTACCATCAAGAAAAAGTACTCGTTGCCGCGTATCGATGATTTGTTTGACCAGTTGCAGGGTACTAGGGTGTTTTCTAAGATCGACTTGAGATCGGGGTACCGTCAGTTGAAGATTCGGGACTCGGATGTTCTGAAGACTGCCTTTTGTACCAGATATGGTCATTATGAGTTTCTAGTGATATCCTTCGGCTTGACTAATGCCCCAGCGGCGTTTATGGATTTGATGAACCGGGCGTTCAGGCCTTATATTGATTCATTTGTTATTGTCTTCATTGATGACATCTTGATTTACTCACGTAGCTTGGGGGAGCACGGGTAGCATTTGAGAGTTGTGCTTCAGACATTGCGAGAACAGAAGCTATATGCTAAGTTCTCTAAGTGTGAGTGCATTCTTGGGGCATGTGATATTAGGAGAGGGTATTAAGGTGGATCCCAGGACGATTGAGGCAGTTCAGAGTTGGCCTCGTCCCACTTCCGCGATTGAGTTCATGAGTTTCTTGGGGTTAGCAAGCTATTATTGCCGGTTTGTGGAGGGATTTTCATCCATTGCAGCACCATTAACTAGATTGACCCAGAAGGGTGCCCTGTTTCGTTGGTCCGATGATTGCGAGGCGAGCTTTCAGAAGCTCAAGACAGCCTTGACTACAACACCAATTTTAGTGTTGCCTTCTGGTTCGGGGGTGTATACTATGTATTACGATGCTTCACGTGTTGGCTTGGGTTGTGTATTGATGCAAGAGGGGTGAGCTATTGCATACGCTTCACGTCAGCTGAAGCCCCATGAGAAGAATTAGCCTATGCACGATTTGGAGTTGGCCGCGATTATTCATACTCTTAAGATTTGGAGGCATTATTTATATGGGGTGCCTTGTGAGGTTTATACTGATCACCGCAGCTTGCAGCACTTGTTCAAGCAAAGGGATCTCAATCTGAGGCAACGCAGATGGCTTGAGTTACTGAAGGACTATGACATCACTATTCTTTATCATCCGGGTAAGGCGAATATAGTCGCGGATGCCTTGAGCAGGAAGGCAGAGAGTATGGGTAGTTTGGCATTCACGCGCAGTGGAAATCGTTGTAATCGCTACCAACAAAATTGCTCCCAAATCTACTTTGAATTACTAGGAAACAAAGTTAATCTTTCACCAATTAAATGCCTTAACTTGTGTGTGTTTTACGTGTAGAGAGGATTAGTGAGAGAAAATTCCTACGCTTGAGAAGTTTTGCTTTTTCTCTTTAACATAAAACATAAATAGGTAGAGTAATAGCAGTTAAGGAAGATAACTCACCACTCCCTTTTGCACATTTATGTTAGTGGGAGTTTGTGATTGTGTTGTAACTTCTCTTAATCTCTCTTACTTATCTCTCCTAATCGGGTCAGGTCAGCCCACATGGAGCGACCCACGACTCATAATCCAACATCTCTCACTTTGCTCATAGCGGGCTAAATTGATGTCTTTGACACACGATTCATAATGGCAAATAGTTGGTGCGACCTGCGAGCACAAAGAGCTGTAATATTCCAAAACCAATTAAAGATTGTACTAAAGCTCTATGTAGAAATCCAATCACATACGGAAAGAATTCACTGCTAGCATGAGGATCTTATTACTCGCAATAAACATAATTCGCTACTCTATAGCTTGTTATCCGATCCCTCATCCTCGAAAAGAGGTGAACTCGAGTTCATGTATAACTTCATCCATAATTGTATTTGTTACCCAATGGTAAGTGCAATGGCTGACCTATGAATACAAGTAATATTATTTATTTTAGTTGTCTTCCCTTCCTACTCGAAACTATCCATTCCAGATCACCTACTTTCCTAGACATGCACTGCATTGCCAAATCACTCATGGCTATTAGTGACATGCTACAGTAGCAACATCGATTGACACTTCAAGAAACAGTAAAAGGTCAAAGTGTATTCCAATAATAGTTAATATAACTTTTGGGGATCTCACACAATGAAGAAGCAAGTATCAATTCTTCCATTATCCCATTGGTTGTCACCACACGTGGTATGAAACACGTGTTACGGTGTTCTTACCATATATTAGTGTGTGTGTCTAATTGTTTTACTCATTCAAAACCGTATAAATCTTGGTCTAGACACCTACAAATATCTTAATCCGAATTTCTCACTTCAATAATCCTCAATCTATCTTATTAGAGAAACTCACATCTGGCTTACAAAACAAGTCATAGTCGAATAGTGGAATTCGTAAGTACGACTAGTTGTCAAGACCGAAATTTACAAGTGAAATATGACCTCGCACTATTCAAGGTTCTATAAAGTCTAATCTCTTTATGATTCTCAGCGTAAGAGGCGATTACTCGTGTGAGAGAGTCAATCTTACGACTTGTTCGACACACTTTGTCAACAAAATATCATCACATGCATATAAGATATGAACATAAATTCAAGAGTCAAATATTGATGAGCATATTATAATAATCAAATTATTTTACAATATATAAGCATGGTCATATCCTCAAACCTAGAGCCATAAAAGGATCAATTATCATACTTCGAGTAGGAATGTACTGTAAATTTATCTCTCCACTTCCTACCATGTCTCTCACAAAGTTATACTTGATGTCAATGTGTTTGGTCTTGCTGTGATACTTAGGATCTTTTGTGTATGAAATAGTCGCTTGACTATCACAATATAGTGTCATGGGACACTGAGAGTTCTTTGTAATATTTAAATGCTCAAAGAATCTCTTCAACCAAACAACTTCTTGTACTGCAGATGCACAAGCCACGAACTCAGCTTCCATCGTCGAAAGGGATGTACAGGTTTTATTCTTACTTTTTCATGAAACAACACCACCATTAAGTAAGAAAGCATAACCAGATGTTGATTTTCTATCATTCCGGTCACTAGTCCAATCAACATTTGTATATCCTCTCAAGTATAAATCGTTTCCACTATAACATATTAAATAATCAGCAGTTCCCTTCAGGTATCTAAAAATTCTCTTCCTTCCAGGATTGAATTATACCTGCTAACCAGACCTATAGCATAACAAATGTCCAGACAAGCACACATCATAGCGTACATCAAGTTTCCGATAATACTTGAATGCGGAACTCGAGACATGTCTCCCTTTTCATTTTCATTATTAGGACACATTTCAAGGCTTAAAGTTTCACCTCTCACTATAGGAGTATCCATGGATTTGCAACTATTCATGCGAAAAACGCTCTAAAATGTTTTTTATATAAGTTTCTTGAGACAGACACAATAACTTTTTGGAATGGTGTCTTTGGATCTTAACTTAAAGGATATAGTCGGCCTCACTCATATCTTTCATGTCAAATGACTTTGAAAGACATGACTTGAAATACTTTACGTAACAATTGATTTGGTGTGATTTTTCTTACTTACTTTTTGTCTTTATTTTACTTTTTTTTATTATTAAATAATTTTATTTGTTCTTCCTTATTATTAAATAATTTTAATTTATATAGGACCAACAAAAAGAAAACACACCTACTGTCCTCTTCTCTCTCTTTAAAGCGTACGATAAGGTGAGTGTGTAACGTGCGCATCTGCTGGCCATGGCGAGGGGGAGTCCGAAGAAGACGGTTAGCAACAATACTCCATTAGAAGTGAAGTCATCTGAAGCTCACAAGAAGATTATGACGGCTAATTCAATACTGTTGCAGCAAATCAACAAGGGAGGTGAAGCTTAGCCTGCGCTTCCAATTCCAGCTGAAAAACTTACTACGCCAGATATTAATGAAGATCGAGCAAATGGAGTGGTGAATCTGAGCGCGGGTGAGACAAAATCCAGCTCGAATGGCCAAATCTCGGAAGATAAAAAAGTGGTTACCCAACAGCAAGGAACGACTAGAGCCCAAAGGCGTTTGGAATTAGGAAATGAAGCAAATGGGGGAAAAACTTGAGCAAATATGTTTGAGAGAAATAGGTTTGCAGCTAGAGGAACGAGCCTTTGTTTCATTGCTCCAAAGGTACAAGATGGGAAAAAGATTATTTTTTTGGTGCAAGAGGAGCTTAATGATGAAACTTAAAAAGGGAATTTGCTATTATACTGTGTTGTGGGAGAAACACCAATAGTTGGAGCTATTGAACACTTCATTTCATATCAGTGAAACTTCGTAGCTAAACCAAATAAAGGTATACTTCAATAACGATGGTTATTTTGTTGTTCGTTTTACTAGTATGGATGACAAGAATGTTGCACTGTGTTCTTGGCCTCATATAATCAATAGTAAACAAATTATAACAAAGCGTTGGACAATTAATTCAAATTTTAATGATGAAGTTGATAGCATCAAGGACAAGGATAGAGTTTTGGAAGCTCCAAGGCCATTTACAAGATCT
>AWOL01S0000937.1:3556-18886 GCA_000715115.1 Nicotiana otophora
GTGTGTATCGATTTGTTTTATAGTATTGATCCCCACTCAATTTCAACACCATTGGAGGCAACAACTGTTGGGAAGCGAGCCACGCTAATAGAGGAAATATAATTTAAAAGAGAAAAATAATAAATTGAAAACGAAAAAGGGCCAAATATACCCCTCTACTTTAGTATATTGTTCATATCTACCCTCCGTTATACTATCAAGTCACATCTACCCTTACTGTTAGCCAAACTTTTTAAAAATACCCTCCACCTAACGAAAAACCACCAAATTAAAAACAATACCTATTTTTTTAAAACCCATTAATAACTCGTTAAACTCTTTTTATTTACTACACTTTGTCCTTACAGATTAATCATCGCAGTCATTTGTTGAACTTAAGAAGTGAAAAACATAAAAATACCGACAATCATATATTCATTTATATATTGAGTCACGATTCTTCTAGTATCCTTATTATGTGTTTATTATATTCTACTTTTTCAATTTTTTTTCTAGCATTTCTCTTTGTTTTTTCCTCACCATGCCGAATTGTGCCGAGTATTCACCATGATGTTTAATCACCATAAATTGAATGTTTCTAGCATCTTATTAGGTTGACCATTATGAAGTCTTAAGGCAACTACCGAGGTATTTTTTCCTCCAACAATGAGCCTTTGTTGATGAGTATTCACGCACCATATTTTCTTATTCTGCTTTAAGCATTTGAGCAACAAATTATTGCCAAATCACGCCTTAAGAATCAAAGTTAGATTTCAAGCTACGGGATGGGATACTCATAATTCTTAGTAACAATTGAACTTGTAAGGAACAAAAATTAGAAAATAATTAGAGGAGATTCAATTTAATATTAAGCTAGAGTCTAAGAAAATCATCAAGAATGAAAGAAAGTACACCAATAAGTTGGAAAGTAACTTAACAACCTAAGTACACTAACTTCATGCACTAACCAAATACAAATATTGATAAAATTATATCAATTGTTACTGACATACAAACCAACTATCAAATGTGCATTGCATTAGACAAAGGGATGTCATATTATAACCACAAAAAAATACAACCAAAAATGATAACATGATATCCTAACGCCACCATGAACAACTAAGAACCAAAAATATAAGTTCTTACTAATCCTACTGCCACCATTATTCTCGGTCTCTCTAAATGAATAAAATGTATTAAGATGTCTCATAAATCTAGGTTCCGTATTTTTATATTATGGATTTAACGGGTTATGGGTTAATGTTTTTTTTAAATAATTATTTTATTAATCTGGTGGATTCCGTTAGATGGTGGGTATTTTTAAAATGTTTTGTTAACGGTAAGGGAAGATATGTTCTGATAGTATAACGGAGGGTAGATGTGAACAATATACCAAAGTAGATGGGTATATTTGGCCCTTTTCCCCATTGCAAAAGACAAGATAAGAGAAGACAGGATTTAAGTGGCTCAACAATTTTGCCTACTCTACGGCCCCAAAAAGAATAAATCTTTATTAATTAAAGAGAAAAAATAAGTTGTGAGGATGATCGACAAATAAAAAGGCAGAGACCCCTTTTACAGGCATCTGAATTGCCTGCTGAAATACTTGTTAGATCTATGTTTCAATGTTGAATAATAACATTACTCTTTTATTGTAGGTACTCAAGTTTAAACAGTAGTCTAGAAGTAAAGCATGGCATATAAAAGGAAGATACGAATATCCAAGATGTCCAAAGAAGGAAAGTTCAACTCAGCCGAAGATCATGTCCAATAGACGACCATCTAAGGAAGCAATTCATAAGTTCCAAAGAAGGAAGGTCCAAATCGGTAGAAGATCATCAAGCCTAAAAATCCGCTTGGGTTGGATCTGCCATGTACAGTACTGAGTGACTGAGTGCGATGAGTATTGAGCATGATGAGTGAGAATACGAGACAGTGAGATTGAGTACTCGTGAGTACATGAGTTCATCACTGATATGCATTGCATTTGACATGCATACTTGAGATACAGGTATAGAGATGCATTTCCTCATACTACCCGGGCTTGGTGACATTCATGATTTCACTTGCATATCGACATGTAGGTATAAAGAAGTATTTTTCTCATGCTATCTAATAACGAAATATCTTATCTATTGTTGAAAGGTTTTGGGAAAAATCACAATTTTTCTGACTCACTCATATTTTGGTAATTTCGGTGAAGGATTTGGGTTTTACTATTATACCTGAAAAACATGACTGTTTTCCGTAATTGTAAATATGTTGAGCATCATATCTATGAGTTATTTCTCTTACCAATTTATTACATTGTTATGAATTGTTGTTGGCTATTGGTGTTGGACTCCGACCTTTGTATCGGATCGTCACTACTTTCAGCCTAAGGTTAGGTTTGTTACTTATTAAGTACATGGTATCGGTTGTACTTATACTACACTTCTGCACCTTGTGTGCATATTTTGGATGCTGATGTTGCTGAGTATGGCGGGAGCTAGTATTAAAGACGTACCTGCATTCCAGTTATAACTGCCTCTTGTTCACGGTAGCTTTAGACTTATGAAAAATCTATTTATGTACATTTCGGACAGATGATGTATTTATTTCATACTAGCTTTGTAAACTCTAAATCTTAGAAGCTCATGATTTGTACTACCAGTCCTTGGGGATTCTTGCATAAAATATTCAGTTATATTTTTATTATTTCTCTCAGTGAATCTCATTTGAATTAGATTGTTACTAATTGGCTTACCTAGTGGGTTGGGTTAGGTGCCATCATGACTAGTTGGATTTTGGGTCCTGAGAAGTTTGTATTAGAGCTCTAGGCTCATAGGTTCTACGAGTCATGAGCAAGTGTCTAGTAGAGTATTGCAGATCGGTATGATGACGTCCATACCTATCTTCGAGAGGCTATAAGGCATTTAGGATAAACTTCACATCTTTCTTTCCTTATCGTGCGGCAAAAATTTAGCTTGAAGCGTAACTCTTTGAATTCCTTCCACGCACTCGTATGCACATGTGAGTGCTTAGTATCAGCTATGTATCGACAGCTTGTGATTCCATGGATGAGGCGCGAGATATTATTTTGGTGTGCTGATGATGGGCCAGTCTGGAGGACTTAAGGTTGGGTTTTGACTGTAGCCTGAGCACGGGGATTTCGGTTATGTGAACAGGAGCTTTTGGACTTATAAGTCTGGTAGTGTCCCTATTAGTGGAATTTGTGGCTCGATGAGTGGTTGGCTGGCTACATGATGAGTATGATGTGACCGCGGGATGTGTTTAGATTGTTTGAATGTGATGAGAAGAGTTTGCTTGAGATATAAAAAGTACTATTGGGTGCTTGATTTCTATCTTAATGTGACGTATAGTATCGAGTTATGAGTGTATTGAAGGGTCTTGTATGCTGCTTAACTATGGAATGCAGTAGATTCTCAAGTCTTGTTGATGAGTTCAGACTCGAGAAGATTAAGTGATTATGTAGTAGTTGTGGCCGTGAAAGGGTATATAGAGATGTCAGTTTGAGGCTAAGCAGGTAGGTTACAACCTGCAGAGATCTACGGATGTGAGATCCTTATGATGTTGTGTGGAGGCTTTCTTTTCTACCAGTGGTTTATGTTTGTGCGATTTGAAATTGGATCAGTTGTAATAGTTGAGCTGACGTCACGTGGATGTATGCGATCTTAGTAGATTATTTGAGGTACTATATGGTTGTATTATGTGATCTTATGAATGATTTAGTTGAATCTTCCTGCGGTATTATGGTAGTAATATAGTATGGGTATTGTGAGTTATCGAGTATTTTGATCTATGGCTTTGAGCCAAGTAAGGGAGTTTGTTATCACCGATTTTATTGCATGGTTATATGTTGTGCTGGTTTCGGTTTGAGGAATACTTGTGAATCAGAAATGACTTACGGAGGTTGAGATCGAGGATAACTCGATTAAAGGAATTTTTGGATACGAGTTATGTTACACTTTATGGGTATATAGGAATCATAGGATGATTAAGTTGTTATTCGTGAAGGATGTAGTGCACGCGGAGTAGGAAATTGCTCGGTTTCTTAAAGGTGTGGATTACTTCTTTGGGTGTTGTGGTGCTAATGGGGCACATGTCATTTGGCCCGTTTGGTCGGTGCATTTGAGATTTGAGCATAGTGGATGACTTTCGAGGAGGTTCTAATGGATTCAAGATTTATATGTAGAAATTGAGAATTTTGCGGATTGGTACATGGCTAGAATATAAGATTTAAGTTGGATAGTGTCGAGACTTGTGACATTTCTATATCATTATGGATTCTACATTTCAACATCAGGAAGGTGATGGAAACGACTTTAGATTCACAGAAGGACTCTTTAGAGTGGGCGTCTCGGTGGTGATACTTTTGGGGTACTTGAGACGGAATACAACAGCTTATGGGCCTTAGGGCGGTGTGGTTTTATTCTAGGATCTTGTGGGGTGAGGTTTGGTTGAGGATCATGGTATTATGGCAAGGAGGAGTGTCAACTTGAAGGCAATTTAGAAGAAACTAGGAGGAATCAAGACAACTTGGTAGTAGGTTGGATCAGTATAGTAATGGTATGCTCGGTTCTTTTGGTTCTTATGATGAGGTGTTGCTTTACCGGTGTTTTGTGGTAATACTCTTGGGTTTGGCGAACTGCATGGCTTGGTTGAGTTAGAGAGATTTAGTTTTGATATCTTGGTTGCGTGTTAATGGGTTTCGAAGAGTTTTGAAGGTTTCTACCACAGTTTGAGATGGATATTTCCTACCAGCGTGAAGAGCATGTTGTGTATCGTGCTTTTCCCCTGGATGGGATCAATGGAAGGTTTCTAACTGATCGGGTATGTGTTCTGCTGGTGACTCAAAATTGATTATGAGATTCTTGTACTTTTCATATGATGACATGATAGATGCGGTACGTTGTGGGGGATTAAGATTTCCGTGTGCAATGTCACAGGTTAGTTTGGAAGGGAAGGTCATGAATTCTTAGACAACATGGACGGTTTCAGATGACTAGATGAATGATGTTACTACTTGGTATTTCCTAAATAGAGTGTACATTTCAGAAGGTGCAGTGATTGTTGGCTTACGTATGCTTCATTGGTATTGTGGTACTCATCTGATTGATCGACTACTAATATTCAGATTTTTGCTATATGGCACAGAAGAATAATAGAAGTACTCCTCGTGGGATAGTCATTTATGAGAGATGTGTTAGACATTTGGGCGGTGGAGCTGGGATCAGATATGGCAATTTATGTGTTCTATCGATTTGGAGATTGATAGAGTTCTCGGAAATAGATTGTTTTAGGGTTGTATACTGTGAAGATGTGGCCAAAGCTGGCCAGATGTTAGTATGTGTTATGTCTAGGTCATTGTGGACTTTCAGAGGATTATTTATCTATTTGTGGATGACCATGATAGATATATGGGCCCATTGGTAGGTCCAATAAGGATGTGTATTCTACACCGAGTCGGATTTGTTGACTCAGAACTGTTAGTGTTGAGGGGTGTGTCGTTCGGTTAGAGTTGATCTTATTCGTGTTCTGATATTATCTATGTGTTACTCTTCTATGCTACGAGGGATTGTGATTTGTTGGTTATATGCACACATGGTGTGGTTCTATTTTAGCCTTATAGCGTACTTTGTGTGACTTGGTAATTTGGGGTGTGGAATGGTTGATTGCGCCTTGGTATGGTCTTTCCAGGCTATGGTATATGGTGTTGTTTACTTCTCAGTGGTTATGGTCATGCACTTTTGGTACTAGACGTCAAATTGCGCGTGGATGTTAAATTTAAGCATTGTGAATTGAGGTATTTCATATGGACCAGTGTTTGGATGGGGTCATGCATTGCAGCAAAGTTATGTTGGGATATGATCCTTTATGTTAAATTCGTGTGTTTTGGTTCTACAGTGGGTGATGGGTTCTTAGCATTGTATTATTGGTGGTACTTGTTGAGCTTGCGAGGCGGTTCTCTCATTTGAGTTATTGTCTATGTCTGAGTACACTTAAATTGTTGCGTATTGGTGCACGGATTGCACGATTTATGGTTTAAGGTTGTATTGTTGTGGCATGTTAGTAGGGAGGCTGTATTTGATAAGATGAGGTCGTCAGACCTAGAATGGGGGCTATCGGATCTGATTGCGGTATATTTGGAAGGATAATATCGGAAGTCGGCTTAGAACTTGGCTATAGTTCCAGTCGAAGGAGGGAGAGTTCCATGACTTGTTGGTCTGATAAGTGATTACGAGTTTTTACGTGTTTCTTTCATCATCGGCGTTGTACGGAGGTTTTAGAATGAGGTTTTGTTTGATATGAGGTTTACTACTGATATTGGGTTTGTTTTGAGCAGTTACTGTGATCAGGAATTATTGATGAGTATGCGAGTTGCGTGGTATATCATGTGATTACAACTTGGGTTATGGATATGACTTGATATGGCTTGTTCAGACTTATATAGTGTGTAGGTGCGAGATTCAGGTCTTGTAAGGAATTTCGGATGTGGAAAATTGTTTTATGAGGTTTACGGACTAAGGATGAAGTAATGATCTTCAATTATGTTGCGTTGTCGGGCCTATATGGAATAGGGTGACGTGGGATCACACCTGGGTATGTGCATGGTAAGGTGGCAGAGTGATTTGATGTCTTTGGAACGACTCGTTGCATGTTCGAGGATGAATGCATGTTTAAGTGGGGGAGAATGTAATGACTCTACAAGTCGTTTTAAGCATTTGCATTCCGTTCAGCTATTTGAAGTCTTGGGCAGCTTCATATTATGTATTATGACTTTTGCGAATCATCGGTTTTGGTTTTCATGTTATTCAAAAATTATTTGGTGGAATGAATTTCATGATTTAAGCTTTAAAGTTGGAAGAGTTGGCTGAGTTTGACTTTTTAGTATTTGACCTCGGATTGGAGTTTTGATGATTCCGTTAGGTCCGGATGGTGATTTTGGACTACGGAGTATACCCGAATTTGCATTTAGATATTTTTAGAAGGTCTCGGCGCTACATGACAGAAGTGGGAAATTTAAAGGTTTGGAAAGTTATAAGTTTTATCGGGAATTGACTTATATGATATAGGGTTAGGATTGTGGTTCCGAAAATTTGAATAGCTTCGTTATGTCATTTGAGCCTTGTGTGCAAAATTTGAGTTCATTCTGAGTTGATTTGATATATTTCGGTGCGAGTTGTGAAAGTTGAAAGTTCAAAAGTTCATTAAGTTTGATTTGAGTGTCACTCGTCGTTTCGATGTTGTTATGTGTGATTTGAGGCCTTGATTAGGTCCGTGTTAAGTTATGGAACTTGTTAGTATATTCGGACGGGGTCCCGAGGGGCCCGGGTGAGTTACGAACGTGTTTCGGATCGTCTTTCATTCATGTATGATGGATGGCCTTTGCTGGATCTGGTGTGACTGCACCTGCGGAGCCATGGGCACAGGTTCAGAGCCGTAAAAACTACAGTGGCATCGCAAAAGTAGAGACTGTGTTGGGGGCAGGAGTCTGTAAATGCATAGTTTTCTTCGCATCTGCGAAGGCGCAGATGCGGCGCATGAGGGCGCAGAAGCAAGAGGCACTCATATTCGGATTTTTTCTATGTGGAACGGAAGAATTATAGAAATATTCCTCATGGGATGGTCATGTATGAGAGATATGTTGGACATTCGGGTAGTGGAGCTTAGATCAGATTTGGTGATTCGTGTGTTCTATTGATTTGGAGATTGAGAGATTTCTCGGAAACAGATTGTTTCAGGGTTATGTACTGTGAAGATGTGGCCAAAGCTGGCCAGATGTTAGTATGTGTTATGGCTAGTTCATTGTGGACTTTCAGAGGATTATTTGTCTATTTGTGGACGGCCAAGGTTGATTTGGGGCCCATTGGTAGGCCCAATGAGGATGTGTATTCTACACCGAGTCAGATTTGTTGACTCAGAACTGTTAGTGTTGAGGTGTGTGTCTTTCAGTTAGAGTTGAGCATATTCATATTCTAATATGATCTATGTGTTACTCTTCTGTTCTATGAGGGGTTGTGATTTATTGGTTATATGCACTCATGGTGTGGTTCTATTTGAGCCTTATAGCGTACTTCGTGTGATTTGGTGATTTGGGGTATGTAATGGTTGATTGCGCCTTGGTTATGGTCTTTTCGGGCTGTGGTATATGGTGTTGTTTACTTCTCAGTGGTTATTGTCATGCACTTTTGGTACTAGACGTCAAATTGCGCGTGGATGTTGAATTTGAGCATTGTGAATTGAGGTATTTCATGTAGACCAGTGTTTGGATAGGGTCACGCATTACAGCGAAGTTATGTTGGGATATGATCCTTTGTGTTAAATTCGTGTGTTTTGGTTCTACAGTGGGTGATGTGTTCTTACCATTGGGTTGTGGTGGTATTTTCTATGTTTGAGTACACTTGAATTGTTGCGTATCGGTGCACGGATTGCACGGTTTGTGGCTTAAGGTTGTATTGGTGTGGCATGTTAGTAGGGAGGCTGTATTTGATAAAATGAGGTTGCCGGACCTAGAATGGGTGCTATCGGAGCTGATTGCGGTATATGTGGAAGGATAATATTGGAAGTCAGCTTAGAAATTAGCTATAGTTCCTGTCGAAGGAGGGATAGTTTCATGACTTGGTTGTCTGATAAGTGGTTACAATTTTCTGCGTGTTTCTTTCATCATCGGTGGTGGACGAAGGTTTTATAACGAGGTTTTGTTTGATATGAGGTTTACTATCGGTATTGGGTTTGTTTTGAGAAGTTACTGTGATCGGGAATTATTGATATGAGTATGCGAGTTGCGTGGTATATTATGTGATTACAACTTGGGTTATGGATATGACTTGATATGGCTTGTTCAGACTTATACAGTGTGTAGGTGCGAGATTCGGGTCTTGTAAGGAATTTCGGATGTGGAAAATTATATTCTGAGGTTTACGGACTAAGGTTAAAGTAATGATCTTCAGTTATGTTGCGTTGTCGGGCTGATATGGAATAGGATGACGTGGGATCACCCCCGGGTATTTGCATGGTAAGGTGGCACAATGATTTGATGGCTTTGGAATGACTCTTTGCACGTTCGAGGACGAACGTATGTTTAAGCGGGGGAGAATGTAATGACTCGGTCAGTCGTTTTGAGCATTTGCATTCCGTTCAGCTATTTGAAGTCTTGGGCAGCATCATATTATGTATTATGACTTGTGTGAATTATCGGTTTTGGTTTTCAGGTTATTCGAAATTTATTTGGTGGAATGAACTTCATGATTGAAACTTTTTAGTATTTGACCTTGGATTGGAGTTTTGATGGTTTCGTTAGGTCTGGATGGTGATTTTGGACTAGGGCGTTTGCCCGGATTTGCATTTGGATATTTCTAGAAGTTACGACACTACATGACGGAAGTTGGAAATTTGAAGGTTTGAAAAGTTCATAAGTTTGAATGGGAATTGACTTTGATGATATCGGGTTCGAATTGTGGTTCCGGGAATTTGAATAGCTTCGTTATATTATTTGGGACTTGTGTGAAAAATTTGAGTTCATTCCGAGTTGATTTAATATGTTTCGGTGCGAGTTATGGAACTTGAAAGTTCAAAAGTTCATTAAGTTTGATTTGAGGTGTCATTTGTTATTTTGATGTTGTTATGTGTGATTTGAGGCCTTGAGTAGTTCCGTGTTAAGTTATGGGACTTGTTAGTATATTCGGACGGGTCTCGAGGGGCCCAGGTGAGTTACAGACATGTTTCAGATCGTCTTTCATTCATGTATGATAGATGGCCTTTGCTGGATCTGGTGTGACTGCACCTACGGAGCCATGGGCGCAGGCGCGGAGCCGCAAAAGCTGCAATGGCATCACAAAATCAGAGACTGTGTTGGGGGCAGAAGTCCACAAATACGGAGTTTTCTTCGCATCTGCGAAGGCACAGATGCGGCGCATGAGGGCGCAGAAGCGAGAGACACTGATACTCGGATTTTTGCTATGTGGCACGGAAGAATTATAGAAATATTCCTCGTGGGATGGTCATGTATGAGAGATGTGTTAAACATTCGGGGTGGTGGAGCTGGGATCAGATATGGTGATTCGTGTGTTCTATTGATTTGGAGATTGAGAGAGTTCTCGGAAACAGATTGTTTCAGGGTTGTGTCCTGTGAAGATGTGGCCAAAGCTGGCCAGATGTTAGTACGTGTTATGGCTAGTTCATTGTGGACTTTCAGAGGATTATTTGTCTATTTGTGGACGACCATGGTTGATTTGGGGGCCCATTGGTAGGCCCAATAAGGATGTGTATTCTACATCGAGTCGGATTTGTTGACTCAGAACTGTTAGTGTTGAGGGGTGTGTCGTTCGGTTAGAGTTGATCTTATTCATGTTCTGATATGATCTATGTGTTACTCTTCTATGCTATGAGGGGTTGTGATTTGTTTATATGCACTCATGGTGTGGTTCTATTTTAGCCTTATAGCGTACTTCGTGTGACTTGGTGATTTGTTGTGTGGAATGGTTGATTGCCCCTTGGTTATGGTCTTTTCGGGCTATGGTATATGGTGTTGTTTACTTCTCAGAGGTTATGGTCATGCACCTTTGGTACTAGACATCAAATTGCGGGTGGATGTTGAATTTGAGTATTGTGAATTGAGGTATTTCATGTGGACCATTGTTTGGATGGGGTCATGCATTGCAGCGAAGTTATGTTGGGAAATGATCTTTTGTGTTAAATTCGTGTGTTTTGGTTCTATAGTGGGTGATAGGTTCTTACCATTGCGTTGTGGTGGTACTTGTTGAGCTTGCGGGGCGGTTCTCTCATTTGTATCATTTTCTATGTCTGAGTACACTTGAATTGTTGCGTATTGGTGCACGAATTGCACGATTTGTGGATTAAGGTTGTATTGGTTAGGCATGTCAGTAGGGAGGCTGTATTTGATAAGATGAGGTCGTCGGACCTAGAATAGGTGCTATAGGATCTGATTGTGGTATATTTGGAAGGATAATATCAGAAGTCGGCTTAAAAATTCGCTATAGTTCCTGTCGAAGGGGGGAGAGTTCCATGACTTGGTTGTCTGATAAGTGCTTACGATTTTCTACGTGTTTCTTTCATCATCGACGGTGTACAAAGGTTTTAGAACGAGGTTTTGTTTGATATGAGGTTGACTACCAGTATTGGATTTGTTTTGAGAAGTTACTGTGATCGGGAATTATTGATATGAGCATGCGAGTTGCGTGGTATATTATGTGATTACAACTTGGGTTATGGATAGACTTGATATGGCTTGTGCAGACTTATACAGTGTGTAGGTGCGAGATTCGGGTCTTGTAAGGAATTTTGGATGTGGAAAATTGGATTCTGATGTTTACGGACTAATGTTGAAGTAATGATCTTCAATTATGTTGCGTTGTCGGGCCTATATGGAATAGGGTGACGTGGGACCGCCCCCGGGTATGTGCATAGTAAGGTGGCACAATGATTTAATGGCTTTGGAACGACACTTGGCACGTTCGAGGACGAACGTATGTTTAAGTGGGGGATGTAATGACCCGACCGGTCATTTTGAGCATTTGTATTCCGTTCGGCTATTTGAAGTCTTGGGCAACATCGTATTATGTATTATGACTTGTGTGAATCATCGGTTTTGGTTTTCAGGCTATTCAGAATTTATTTGATGGAATAAATTTCATAATTGAAGCTTTATAATTGGTAGAGTTGACTGAGTTTGACTTTTTAGTATTTGACCTGGGATTGGAGTTATGATGGCTTCGTTAGGTCTGGATGGTGATTTTGAACTGGGGCGTATGCCTGGATTTGCATTTGGATATTTCTAGTAGGTTTCGGCGCTAATAGGCGGAAGTTGGAAATTTGAAGGTTTGGAAAGTTCATAACTTTGACCAGGAATTGACTTTGATGATATCGGGTTCGGATTGTGGTTCCGAGAATTTGAATATCTTCGTTATGTCATTTGGGACTTGTGTGCAAAATTTGAGTTCATTCCGAGCTGATTTGATATGTTTTGGTGCGATTTATGGAAGTTGAAAGTTCAAACGTTCATTAAGTTTGATTTAAGGTGTGATTCGTCGTTTCGATGTTGTTATGTGTAATTTGAGGCCTCGAGTAGGTCCGTTGTAAGATATGGGACTTGTTAGTATATTCAGACGGGGTCTCGAGGGGCCCGGGTGAGTTATAGACATGTTTCAGATCATCTTTCAGTCATGTATAATGGATGGCCTTTGCTGGATCTGGTATGACCACACCTGTGGAGCCATGGGCGCATGTGCAGAGCTGCAAAATCGGCAGTGACATCGCAAAAGCAGAGACTGTGTTGGGGGAAAGAGTCCGCAAATGTGGAGTTTTCTTCGCATCTACGAAGGCGTAGATGCGTCGCATGAGGGCGCAGAAGCGAGAGGCAGTGTAGGTGCATGAAGTTTGTTTTCACCTATTTTTGCGCAGAAGCGGAGATTTTCCCCAGGTGCGATGGGTTGGTTGGCGGTGCTTTTCCACAGGAGTGAGATTTTGGTCGCACGCGCGAGTTAGCGGAAGCGGAAATTTGTTCGCAAATGCGAACGACGCCGGGCAAAAAGCTATATTTTCGAGGGTTGGTCGTTTTATTCTCATTTTTGAGACTTGGAATTTGGTTTTGGGCTACTTTGGAGAGGAATTTCACCACACGAATCGGAATAAGCATTCTTAACTAGGTTTTGATTATATTTCACAAATCTATACTCGTTTTTGGCATTTGGTTGATGATTTCAAAAGAGAAATAGGGGGTTTTTGTTTAAAGTTTCATAGAGTGAATTTCTGAGTTTCGAACATCGATTCAAAGACCGATTTGAGTGAAACTGGTATGGTTAGACTCGTAATTGAATGAGTTGTCAAATTTTGTGAGTTTCATCGGGTTCCGAGGCGTGGGCCTGAGTTTGACGTTTTGGTTGACTTTGGGCTTTTGATTAAAGATTTGACCTTTATAGATTGAAAAATTTTCCTTAGGCATTATTTGATGTATTTGAGTTGCGTTTGGCTAGTTTTGAGCCGTTCAAAGGTCGGTACGCGAGGGATGGCATTTTTGGAGTATCATTTTTCTTGCTCGGTATTAAATTTGGCATGTTCGAGGTAAGTAACACTTCTAAACTTAGTGTTGAGGGTATGAACCCCTGAATATATGTGTTATGTGTTTGGTGTTGAGGTGACGAACATGATAGGTGACAGGCATGTGGGCTTGCACCGTGTGAATTGTGACTCAATTATTTCTCTGGTACTGTGGAGTTACGTAATCTTATTTAAAAATATGAAATCTCTACATGCTAGAGTAATTGAGTTGTGATCCATATTAGAAGTCATGCTTAGGCAACATGATGGTATTGTTGGGACCCACATAGGTCGTGTTACATGTTGAATAAATTGCTTAATTTGAAATTTATACTCGGTCACAGCAATTATTTGCATATCATATCTCAATCTTTGTTGCCCTATATTCATACATCATATAATCACTATTTGGGCTGATTATCATGATTCTTGTGCGTCCAAGAGACTGGAGAGACTGATGACTAAGTAAGGCAGGGGGCCTGTTGTGAGTGATATTTATGGAATCGGGCTACATGCCGCAGCAGGCTTTATTGATTCATGCCAGGATTTGGCTTATTATAGTGCTTGGGCTAGATCGGCCCCTCCGGAGTCTGCACATCCATAGTAGGCGCAATTGCTATGGATTTTTGGGCTGAATCTACCCTGGATTCATTTGCATTGGGCTGGATTTGCCCTGGATTTAGTTACATTTGGGCTGGATCTTCCATGTACAGTACTGAGTGACTGAGTGTGAGTATTTATTTATGGTTGGGCTGGATCTGCCATGTACAGTACTGAGTGACTAAGTGCGTTGAGTATTGAGCATGATGAGTGAGAATATGAGACAGCGAGATTGAGTACTCTAAAAGTGTGAGTACACGAGTTCATCACTGAGATGCATTACATTTGACATGCGTACTTGAGATACAAGTATAGATATGCATTTCCTCATGCTACCCGATTTTGGTAACATTGATGATTTCACTTGCATATCAATATGTAGGTATAGAGAAGTACTTTCCTCATGCTATCTGATAATGAAACATCTTATTTTTTATTGAAAGGTTTTGGGAAAAATCACAGTTTTTTGACTCACTCATATTTTGGTGATTGGGGTGAAGGATCTAGGTTTTACTGTTATACCTGAAAAGGCATGACTATTTTCTGTAACTGTTAATGCACTGAGCTTCATATCTCTGAGTTATTTCTTTTACCACTTTATTACATTGTTATGAACTGTTGTTGGCTATTGGTATTGGACTCCGACCTTTGTACCAGCTCGTCACTACTTTCAACCTAAAGTTAGGTTTGTTACTTATTGAGTACATAGGGTCGGTTGTACTCATACTACACTTTTGCACCTTGTGTATAAATTTTGGATGCTGATGTTGCTGTGTATGGCGTGAGCTAGCATTGAAGACGTACCAGCGTTACGGTTATAACTGCCTCTTGTTCATGGTAGCTTTAGACTTATGAAAAATCTCCTTATGTACATTTTGGACAGATGATGTATTTATTTCATACTAGTTTTGTAAACTCTGAATCTTAGAAGCTCTTAATTTGTACTACCAGTCCTTGGGAATTCTTGTATAAAAAATTCAATTATACTTTCATTATTTCTCTCAGTAAATCTCACTTGAATTAGATTGTTGCTAGTTGTCTTACCTAGCAGGTCTGGTTAGGTGCCATCACGACTATTTGAATTTTGGACCGTGACATAAATTATATTTAATCTTGTGCTACAATCATTCTTGATGGTTTGTCCAATTCCATCATTAGATTGTGAACTTAAACTTTATACTTATTAGAACCGATGATTTAATCTTTCATGTATAAACTAAACTCTATACACTAAGTCATCTACTATATAAGCAAATGACACAAACTAATATATGATCTATTTAAAACTTTATTAAAACTGAATAAACAATTATTTCATAATAAATACTATATCTAAAACAAACCCATGGTTAATAGTATATATCCCAACAATTGTTTCCCCCTAATTCGCATACAAGACAAAACTAGAAATTCTTCTGTTTTTTCCATTTTCTCTTATTTCATAATCCAATTACTTCAGCTTCTCATATCATCTTGTTTTGTTTCTCTATTGTCGTAGAAAGAATACAAATTTTCCGTGAAACTGGTGTCTTGATATAAGTTAGGGCTTCGTCGTCCCAACTTCCAGCAAATATCCCAAAGAAAAATATGGGAATCTGAACTTTAGATGTCAAACACTATATCATCTCATTTGTCTAATATATATATATATATATATATATATATATATATATATAAAACAAATCAATA
>AWOL01S0000937.1:21047-34233 GCA_000715115.1 Nicotiana otophora
TATATATATATATTGATTTGTTTTATAGTTTTGATACCCACTCCATTCCTACACCATTGGAGGCAACAACTGTTGGGAAGCGAGCCATGTTAATAAAGGAAAAATAATTTAAAAGAGAAAAATAATAAATTGTAAAAGACAAGATAAGAGAAGACAAGATTTATGTGGCTCAACAATTTTGCCTACTCTACGGCCCCAAAAAGAATAACTCTTTATTAATTGAAGAGAAAGAATAAGTTGTGAGGATGATCGGCAAATGAAAAGGCAGAGACCCCTTTTACAGGCATCTGAATTGGCTGAAATAGTTGTTAGATCTATGTTTCAATGTTGAATAATAATATTACTCTTTTATTGTAGGTACCCAAGTTTAAACAGTAGTCCAGAAGCAAAGCAGGGCATATAGAAAGGAAGATACGAATGTCCAAGATGTCCAAAGAAGGAAAGTTCAACTCAGTCGAAGATCATGTCCAATAGACGACCACCTAAGGAAGCAATTCATAAGTTCCAAAGAAGGAAGGTCCAAATCGGTAGAAGATCATCAAGCCTAAAAATCCGCTTGGATTATCAATCAGAATCGTGTCATTCCTGAAGATCCGCACAGCTATTAACTAACACTAATGAAGGAAAGCATTTACTCTACCATGATTCAAGGATTAGCCGTTGAGGATCTCCATACTTATTCTTGGAAAGAATCATCAATCAAGATTCATTCCAAAGATAAATTCATTTGGGTTGCGAATCTCAAGTATGTATCAATCAAGAATTAAAGCAAATCTCCTCTCAAATTGTATTTATAGTCGGTGACCAAGAAGATCAAAATATGCTTTGATCTAACCAACCTCAAGCTCTTTATTCTACTCTTTACGAGCATTGTATTTCAAATAGAATTACTGTGTAACAATTAGATAGAAAGAAGAGAGAAATATTAGTGAGGCATTGTATCAAAAGAAATGAGATTTACTTAGCATAAGAAATCCGTTGGCATGCATAAGAATCTCACCAACACAATTGTACTCAGAATACCCAAGAGCTTTAAAGAGAGATCACCCTTGCAACCCAAAGGGACTGGACTAGGATTCACATTGAATCTGAACCAGTATAAAATATTTTGTGTCATTTAATCTTCTGCATTTTCTATTATGCATTGATCCACGCTCAATCCACACTCAATAGTGAGTAAAAACGGTCGTTGGAAGAATAGTACCCAACAATAGTCGAGGTCGATTTATACAGGGAGTTTAATGTATGGTGTTAGGGTGTACACTTTATGAGAGTAGATAAAATAACTCAATTATAATTCCAAATAAGGGCTGTTATCTACTTCTAAAATTGACACTAGCAATGATCAATTAAGAAAAAGAGACTAGCAGACGAGTAACAATTTTTGTTGTTTTTCTCAAATGGATAAAAGGCCTAGGGATGTAACCTTCACCTAAGTGTTAGCCTAATGGATAAATTATGTTAATTCTTGTTTTAGTAATCAGGGTGTATTATAACTCTCAACTCTAAATTACCCACTCAATACCTCTCGGTTATAGAGTAATTTTGCCCAAATTGGATTTCTCAAGCCCAATTGGGTATCAATTCAAATAGTTGATATGAGCTCTAGTTGGATTTTTCCTATCTCTAGTTCAAACCCCTTAATTAGGCTAACCAAAACCTTAACTAGTCCAATTTCTTATTAGCCAAGTATTCCTAGACTAAGTCCTTCTTTCTCAAGTAGGAACCAAGTCAAATATGCATGAATCAATATTTGCAACGATTAATTCTAGAAATAATGCATGAACAAGGTCAAATAATAAACACTAAATCATAAACAACTATTAGATTAATTACCCATAAGGTTTACACACTAGGTTTGGGTCACAACTCTAGAGAAACTTTGGCTACTCATAATAGAAATTGAAGCAAATAAAGTAGAAGAACTAATTAAAGCCATAATACAAAATTAAATTGATAAAACTAATGCTTCTTCACCCAAAATGGTCACTAATTACCAAAAGTAGTGAAAGATAACAGCTACAACACTAAAAACTATAAATATTGCCCTAAAAAATATTTTCCATCTATTTATAGTGGCCCAAAATTTACTGTCAAAAATACCCTTTGGGAGGTTCTACGGGCGAAAAATTGCATGTGCGGTCCGCACTTTTCTTAGATCTGCAGGTGGAGGATTTCTGCAGCCGTGCAATTTAGTCTGCGGCTTCACTTTAGCTTTCTGCGAATGTACTTTTCCTTCTATGGCTATACTTTTGGCAAGGCTTCACACTTGGTCGTTTTGCATACTCTTTGAACTTTTTGAATTCTTGTCAGTGCGATCATATTTTGTCCGCACTTTTCCAATCATCCTCTGAGCTTCATGCACTAGATCTGTGGCTGCAAAGGTAAATTTACGGACCGCGATTTTGGCCTGCTGCACTCCTTCTTGCCTTGTGATCCAGAACACTCTTTTTTTGAGTTAGATTTCCTTGTTAAGGTCCAATTATCCAACATTCCTGCAATTTGTACAATTTCATTAGTTTCAGGAACAAAATCAACATTTTCGAACTAAAACTAAAGCAAGAAGGTACTAATAAGTGGTTAAAATCTACACTTATCGACACTCCCAAACTTAAGTTTTTGCTTGTCCTCAAGCAAATAGATTAGTTCTCGCCTCCTCAAAGTGAAAGTTCATTTCAAAGAGTTAATTATAAGCCATTCATACTCAGTTGGGACCAATAATTACCCACAATACTCATGCATTTTCAATAAGGTGACAAATCACATATTATGCACATATAGCTCTAATGTGACATTTGAGCTTCAAGAATTGACTTCACTCATCAAGGACTCTTGCTCTATCATGCAGATCATGGTGCACTCCAAACTCTTGCTCCTCTACCTTCTATTTTTCATGCTTACTTCAAGAGTTAGCACTCAATTTTTAGATCAATGAAACTTTCACTCTTCTCTCACAAAAGAATATCACAAGAAAGGCTTTAAGTACCATAGGCTTGCCCCTCATGTTTATCACCACTAATGTAAGTTTACTCGGTTCAAAATCAAGTAGGACTTCTTTCGGATTGTAATGAAGGCTTTTGCATTAGGGTAGGATACCATATGGGATGAGTGGTTTCAGACTAATACCAATCCAAGCCATTTCATGAATAAAATGTGACCAATTAACCAACCAACAAAACCACTTGTTACAAATAAGATCTTGCTTTTGCATCGAAATCAGCTACAAAATAGGAGTTAGATAGAATATAGAGTAATGAAACGCTTGGAACATACTACAACCCTCACCCTTCCTTAAGCACTCCACATTTTCATTTCTTCGCTCACATTTACAAACTCTTAGAGGCATTTTCGTTTTCTTGGGGGCTGGAGAGACTTGACATCACTCTTTCTTGTTCAGTTCATTCTTTTTCTCTCTTGATGCTCATACTAGATATAGTTGCCTATTTTTGATTTCATCAACCTTCCTTTTTATTCTCTTTCTGGCATTTTCTTTCTGTGATTTTCTTTTCTTGCCTTATCTTTTCTGTCACGACCCATTTTCTAAACAAGCAATGACCGACACCTGATCACTAAACTTGACCGAGCGAATCATTTGCGCTTATCAAATCTATTATAACTTCAAACTTTATATGCAGCAAGGAAATAATTTAACTAAATACTTTTAATTAATTTAAATATCTAAAATAAATCAACTTCAAAACTTTATTCGTAGTAACTACTGAATTATTTCAAAGTTATTATAAAAAATATCTGAATCTTAACCCACCGACTGTGTCTATGAAGCCCCTATTGATAAACTAACGTACTGCTCAGGACATGAGATTGCCTAGCTAGGTCTCCAAGTAAACAAAAAAATAACTAAATAAAGATGACTCAAAGGAATACTCCACGAACAAAGCGGAGCTCACTAATAGCACTAGAAGAGAGGGAAGCACTAACCTATAGCCTGCTCGCCTGCAAAACTGGTCCCTACGTTGTACCGTAGACTAACGTAGGTTCCCAAAAGAGAACGTCAGTACCATTCATTGTACTCAGTGAGTCTTAACGAGCCCCCATTAAAGCAGAGAATGAGACTTAATAAAATATACATTACAAGAAAAGATTCTAAATGTATGAAAACATAAAGATTCTAATAACAATTCTAAACTAATTGCATAATAGCAGTTTATGAATATTTTAAAAGAAAATTCTTTTCTTTTTGTCTCTTATAAAAAAAAATACTTCACTTTATGTTTCGAGAGTCTGAATGGTCCTTTCTACCTGACCATCGGTCTAGTGATGTAAAGGTGCTCAAATTGACCTTGGTACCTAATATTTTCTGAAATGCCTGCCAAAAATACGCTGTGAACTGAGGGCCTCTGTCAGATATGATTGAAACTGGAGTACCATGCAATCAGACAATTTCTTTGATTTACAACTGCGCATACTTCTCTGCAGAATCTGTTGTCTTTACTGGTAGGAAATGGGTGGACATTGTGAGTCGGTCTACAGTAACCCAAATTGAATCATGCTTACGGTATAGGTGAGGCAGACCTAATACGAAAGCCATATTAATCATCTCACATTTCCGCTGTGGTATATCTATATCCTGAGCTAGACCACCAGGCCTCTGATGCTCAGCTTTAACTTGCTGTCAATTCAAACATTTGGCCACATGATCTGCTACTTGTTTCTTCATGCCTTTCTACCAATACAACTCTTTCAAGTCCAGATATATTTTGGTAGAACCTGGGTGGATAAAGTACCTCGAGCTGTGAGCTTCTTCCATTATGGCCTTCCTAAGACCATCTACATCAGGCACACATAACCGATCATTAAATTTCAAAACTCCATCACTTCCTAGAGTGAAAACAGTGATTTCTTTATTTCTGTCTCCTTCTTTTAACTTCACTAAGTACGGATCTTCATCTTGCTTAGCTTTAACATGCGCAACAACAGAGGATTACGCTAAGGCATAAGCAGTTATACCTCCTTCTTCGGTCTCATCCAATCTAATTTCATCATTTGCCAATTTTTGAATTGCTCAACCCAAGGATCGCCTTTGTACTGCAAGATGGTCCAAGACACCCATTGACTTCCCACTAAGTGCATCTGCTACCACATTAGCTTTGCTTGGGTTATAAAGGATATTGATGTCATAATCCTTCAATAAGTTGAGCCACCTTCTATGTCTCAAATTTAACTCTTTCTGCTTGAAAATGTACTGGAGACTTTTTCTATCTGTAAATACTTTACAATGCTCATCATATAGGTAGTGTCGGCATATCTTTAATGCAAATACCACTGCTACAAGCTCGAAGTCGTGTGTGGGGCAGTTCTTCTAATGATTCTTTAACTGATTGGAAGCATAAACAATAACTTTTTCATCTTGCATAAGAACACAACCAAGACCAACTCTGGAGGCATCACAATACACTGTGAACCCACCCGAACCTGTCGGCAAGGTTAACACAGGTGCAGTGGTCAACCTCTTTTTTAACTCTTGAAAACTCTGCTCACAAGCGTTTGGCCACTGTAACTTAACTGTTTTCTAGGTCAACTTAGTTAATGGAGCTGCAAGTGAGGAAAATCCCTCTACAAATCTTCTATAGTAGCCAGCTAACCCCAAGAAACTCCTGATTTCGGTTGGCGTTGTCGGCCTTGGCCAGTTCTTGACCTCTTTTGTCTTCTGAGGGTCTACCTTTATGCCTTACTAGATACCACGTGGCCTAAGAATGCCACTGACTGCAACCAGAACTCACATTTTAAAAACTTGGCGTAAAGCTCGTTCTCCTTCAAGGTCTACAAGGCTATCTTGAGGTGTTCTGCATGATCTTCCTTGCTCTTAGAATATACCAAAATATCATCTATAAATATGATAATAAAGGTATCAAGGAATGGCTTGAAAACTCTATTCATGAGGTCCATGAATGCAGGTAGAGCATTTTTCAACCCGAAGGACATCACTAGAAATTCATATTGCCTGTAGCGAGTTCTAAAGTCTGTTTGAGATATATCCTCTTCTCTAATTCACAAACGATGGTACCCCAACCTCAAATCTATCTTTGAAAAGTACTTTACACCCTGAAGTTGATCAAATAAATCAGCAATTCTTGGCAGTGGGTACTTGTTGTTAATGGTAACTTTATTCAACTGCCGATAGTCAATGCACATTTTGAGAGACCCATCTTTTTTCTTGACAAATAGGACCGGGGCACCCCACGGTAAAAAACTCAGCCTGATAAAGCCCTTGTCAAGAAGGTCTTTCAATTGTTCTCTTAACTCATTAAGTTCTACTAGAGCCATCTTATAAGGAGGTATATGTATGGGCTGAGTGCCTGGCATGAGATCAATGCCAAAGTCTATGATTCTTTCAGGAGGAAGTCCGGGAAGGTCATATGGGAAAACTTCTAGAAATTCTCTAACAACTGGCATAGACTGAGAGCTGGTGGTTCTGATTCTGGATTAATGATGTGAGCCAAATAGGCGATACACCCCTTACTGATCATTCGTTGTGCCTTAAAGTAAGAAATAAACCTACCTACAAGCGATGTTGAACTACCCTTCCACTCTAATACTTCTTCATTTGGAAATTAGAACTTGACAATCTTTGCACGACAATCTAATAAGGAATAGCAGGAACATGACCAATCCATACCCATGATCACATCGAAATCCACCATTTCTAACTCTATGAGATCGGCCTCGGTGCTACGACCTTAGACTAAAACTATATAACTTCAATGGACTCTTGTGGCTTTCACTGACTCACCAACTGGAGTAGATACTAGGAATGGCTCACTAAGCTATTCAGCTTCTAGCACGAGGTTAATTTCAAAGTATGGAGTCACGTACGAAAACGTTGAACCTAGATCAATTATGGCATAAGCATTATGTGAGAAAATTATAAGTATACATGTAATAACTTCTGCAGATGCCTCTGCACTCTGACGATCAAGTGTAGCAAACAAACGGGGTTGTCCCCCTCCCTGAGTAACTCGATATGCACCTCTATCTGCTCCATTCCCGACTTGACTATGAGAACCACGAGCCTGAGGTGGTGCAACTGTAGTAGCTGAGGAACTAGAATGATGAGTTGATCCCTCACTGAAATTACGTCACAACTTTGGGCAATTTGCCTTTATATGACCACTGTCTCCGCAATGATAGCAACCGTGAAACCCGAGCTTGCACTGACCTGAATGTTTCCGCTTACATGTACCACAAAGACCTTGATGTTGTGAATGTTTCTCAACATGACTCTGGCTATATGAGGATGATGTCCTAAAATTCTGGTTCTGGCGAATCCGGTTTCCATAACTTTGAGTACATCTGATGGAAGACCCACCACCTTACTGATGACTCGACTGAGCTGGTGCTAATGACCCTTTATTAAAGGAACCCCTTCCTCCTCTGCTGGATGTACCACTAAACCCGCCCGCTATCCGGGCTTTCTTGTTATGCTCTTTTTCTTCTCTCCTTTGTTGTCTGTCTTTTTCTATATGCTTGGCGAAACCTATAACAGAGGAGAAAGCTGTCATTCCTACCACTGCAGCTGATATCATATCCTTAATGTGGTAAGCCAAACCACCAACAAACCTGCGGATCCTTGCTTTTTCTGTCTTAACCATGTGAGGAGCATGCTTATCCAAACTTATGAATTCCATGTAGTACTTTTGTACACTTTTATTTACTTACTTGAGCTGCGCAAACTCTGTAGCCTTAGCTTCCCTATCCTCTTCTGGTATGAAATTAGCCATGAAGGCCCCTTAAAATGCTTCCCAAATAGGTGGACCATCATCTTCATCGCTTTCCTTTTCCCACATCTCAAACCAAAAGCCAGCCATATCTCTAAGCTGGTAGACAACCAGCTCTATAGCTTCATCATCAAATGCCTTCATCGCTCGGAGGGCTTTTTTGACACCCTCCAGCCACAACATTGGATCTTCATCAACTATAGTACCACGGAAAAATGGAGGACTAAGCTTCAAAAATTCATTCACTCTTGAGGACTCAGAACTATTTTGTCTATTTGATTGAGGTGGAATCTCAACTCTTCTCTCATTCTGGTTGGCCATGAAGGCTTAAACATTTCCGTAGCATTGTTGACAACATTAAGCATCTGACCCACCTATGGGGATATAACTGTCTGAGTCGGAACTGCTGTTGGGGGTGGCACTGGATCCTGAGGTACTTGCTTATCACGATCCACCCCTTCTTCATGTTCATCCCGGGGTACTTAAATCCCCTTTGTGAATTTACCCTTCCTTTTCTGAGTTGAAGCCCATCTTAGTTCTACCTTGAACCACAATAGTAGCAATAGTTTCTTGAGTAGCATCCTGAGTATCAGTGTCAGAGTTGCGAGTACGAGCCATTTCTGCGAGTTTTGGAGAAACGAATACATTAGATAATTTCTTAGAGGCTCTATTGCACGATCTAAAGTATGAAAAAAATAAAACTTTTTCTAAATACTGGTAACCTCCTATTTATATGTATGGCGCGCTTTATACCCATAAATAAGACTCTACTGAAATGGCTTCATAGACCCTAGGACTCCATAAACCTGAGGCTCTAATACCAAGATTGTCACGACCCATTTTCTGAAAAAGCCGTGACCGGCACCCGATCACTAAACTTGACGAAGTGAACCATTTGCGCTTATTAAATCTATTTTCACTTCACAATTTATATGCAGCAAGGCAATACTTTAACCAAATACTTTTAATTAATTTAAATATCTAAAATAAACTAACTACAAAACTTTGTTCGTAATAACTACTGAAATATTGCAAAGTTATTATCAAACACATCTGAATCTTTACCCACCAACTGTGTCTATGAAGCCCCTACTGATAAACTAACACACTACTCAGGACATGAGATTGCCTGGCTAGGTCTCCAAGTAAACAAATAAATAACTAAATAAAGATGACTCAAAGGAATACTCTACGAACTAAAGTGGATCTCACCAATAGCATTGGAAGAGAGGGAAGTACTAACTTGTAGCCTACTCACCTGCAAAACTGGTCCCTACATTGTACCACAGAATAACGTAGGTTCCCAAAAGAGAACGTCAGTACCATCCATTGTACTCAGTGAGTCTCAACAAGCCCCCATTAAAGCAGAGAATGCGACTTAATAAAATATACACTACAAGAAAAGATTCTAAATGTATAGAAACATAAAGCTTCTAAGAACAATTCTAAAATAATTGCATAATAGCAGTTTATGAATATTCTAAAAGAAATTCTTTTCTTTTTCTCTCTTATCAAAAAGTTACTTCATTTTATGTTTCGGGAGTTCCAACTATCCTAACTTATTTATGTATTAGTCATCATGAGATCCGCACGGGTTCGATCCGGACCTGATCGAATAGGCCCAATCCACGAGGTGCCACTCACTTTATGGTTCTTAGCGCTCATGTATCATACCTTATCCGGGTTAGGCAAATTCTCAGCAACGAGACCGTCGGCTCGTGTGCTCCCTACTTTGGCACAAGTAGTTTCAGGAAGTCAATGATGACGTCCAAATCCACTACTAAAAATTAAATGGACACGGTCGCATGCAATATAATTTACCCAACTACGAATCGAGGTCGAATCCCACAAAAAATAATATGTAGGTGATTAGGCATGTAAGAGAATTATCGCTTATTATGCTAAGCCAAACACTTAGAAATATTTTAAGAAAGTATTTATAACTAATTACAAAAATATAAACTAACCAATAAAGCAAGTAAAATGATCAATGGCGACAAGCATGGATTCATTGGGAATTACACTCAAGTAACAGTCCAATATATTTCACAATTTTATAAATATGAGCGAGTTTATTTTTAATTAACCTCGGGTAATAATTCTATATTAGCTTCTCTCGAAGACTAACAAGACTTCCTAATTAAATTATCCGTAAAATAATTAAGAGATTAAGCACACCCGAATATGGCTACAAGTAATTTATTCCTATTCTTAGGTAGAATCTATAAAATGAGGGTTAACGCCTCAAGTTCTTATTAATTAATATTTCCCAACCCCGAATTATCTTTCCCAAAGTTAATTCGAAGTGAATGGGCGAGTCCTAGGGTTAGCTAATCCCTTTGAAAATATTTAATAACAAGAATAATTAAAGAAACAATAACTCACTACACAATAAGTAAAAATCGTTCAATACATAAGCACAACAAGGTATTTAATCCACACTTTAAATATGAATATTCCCATAAACAAGATTTAAATGCTGGAAAAACAAATACTACACACTTAGATATTCAATACAAAGCAAGAAAATAAAGAATTAAAAATAAATGGGTAAGAAATTCTCAACCAAAAGCTTCAAATCTTCATGACCCAAGTGTGTGTGCAAGACCCCTAACTCCAAAAATGCCAAAAGCTGCCAAGATTGCTTCCAGATGCCCAAAATATCTGTCAAAGATGTGTTTCCAATAAGCTAGGTCGTGTATTTGTAGGTTTGGAATCGAGAAAATGTGAAATGCCAAGACTGTCCATAGCTGAAGCCCATTGACCGCACTGCAGAAGGATCATCACAAGTGCAGCTCTGCAGGTGTAGAATTCTGCATGCAGAAGCGATCATAAGTGGGCATTTGAACTTCCGCAGAAGATTTCCAAGAAGAGCAGAAGCGCATACGCAGGTGCGTCATTTGTGCGCAGATGCGGCTAACAAAACGCAGATGCGCTCCCAGCTGGAGATTGATATTTCCACAGATGCGGCCTTTCACTCGCAGATGCAAGGTCGCATAAGCGAACAGCCTTCCGCAAATGCGAAATCACTAAAGAAATTTGCACTTTTTTAACTCTTTTATTTCTCAATTCTACTTCAATTGAATTCAACTCTCTACATGGCATCATTTACCTGAAACTCTAGCAATACACACCATAAACAACCTCATATTATAATTAACGGATACAAAAACTAAAGAAAAGAGACTAAAATAAATGGTAAAATCGCCACTTATCAGTCAACGCCTTGATCAGGACCCTCGGCCTGGACGATGACCCCTTCTCAGAATAGAGGATACTCCCAAAAAACTTTCTTTCTAAAACTTCTTCTTGTGACTTTTCAAGTCTAAATCTTATTTGAAAGTACTCTATCAATATTCATAATAATATTCTTGAGTGTACACATAGCATAAGCATGAAATAAAATTGCTCAAAGTACTTTTAAAAATTCTCTCTAACTCTTGAATCTTTAACATGTAAAATCATGTAATAAAGAAAAAAATATTCAAAATAGACACTTATACTTCTCGAGTAAAATATATAAGCTTTGACTAGAATATACTTAGTCAACATGTACTTTCTCGTTCTAATTAAGCACATGGTGACTCTTTAAAGCATTTTATCGAACACTTTTGGCATATTTTTATGAGTAGAACCACTTTAGTAAAGGGTTATATCCACTCACCTCAATTTCTCCTTTCAAGCAACAATGTAAGTTCCAATTCTTTTAATCAACTCGACGATCAAATACTAAAACAATAAGTCACAATAAGTATCTAACTTTCCCAAAGTATTAATCTTTTCTTAACTCTAAGAACTCTAGGTTCAACTTCTAAATTTCTAAGTTTTGGGGTGAGGTCTTGTTTTAACAATTCTTTACTATCTCTAACAACCTTAATCTGTTATAGCCATCCAATAAAAGTGAAGAATTTATCTTGTAACACCAAAAATCTAACTCGTACTTGATGGGTGTTCTTGAAATTTTGTATAACTTTCCTATGAATTCACCCCATTAGGATGTTAGATTCTAGTGTATAATGATGTTATAGCTTATAATCCCATAACAAGAATTCACCCCACAAGAATCTCGTTCCTCCTGAGGCTTTAAGCCCTTTCCTTCTTTTTTTTTGTCTTTCAACAGATCATTCTATGGGATTTAGGCCCAAATCTTAGGTGTCTTGCTTTTTTATTTTTTACTTAACAAGTATTTAATAATACTCATTTTTAATAATTAATAATATTAAAATTATTAATATTCCCTATTTGTATATCTAATTATTTATAAATAGAGAAATAACTCAAAAGTCTATCACAAGGGTTTAAGTCCGTAATAGAAGTATAAATTTCTTTTTATGCACTCGAGACAAGAAAAAAAATTAAATTCCATATTGAGCGTGTCTTGAAACTTTTATAGATTTGAGGAATGTTATATTTTCATAGCGATTATTTCTTTTCTCTTTTTGGTGTCTTGATACCTCTTTCAAATTCCTCAACTCTCCTCTCCCCCCCCCCCCCCCCCCAAAAAAAAACACTTATGCCTTAAGCCACTTATTTCATAAGAGTGTTAAGGAAGGTTTGGGTGCCAAGAAAGAATTACAACAAAATGGGTAAAGGCTTGTAGCGTGGTTACCAATTAAGAACGGCTAAAGGCTCAAAGGGGGTTGACTAGGGAAAACAAGTATTGGTTGGAAATAGAAAGCTCAAACGGACCAAGAAAAGCCAACAATCATCTTTCAAACCAAGCAAATTTAGGATTTTGCCTTGAAGCACATTGGTGCAAGTTCTAGACCATTCACATAAATACTTAGACTAGCAACGAAAAATCACTTCACCCCTCATGCAACTAGGCCGTAAAAGAGGATAGAGTCTAAAGACTACAACAATCACAATCAAGATAAAGATCACTATGGCCTAATTAACCACTCAGTGATTATCAAAGTCAACTCAAGAGTCTCAAAGTCACTAACTAGAACTATTTTCTTTCTAAACCTTTGTTTCAAACCATAAGCAAGCAGTTAAGTGTGTTGGTGCCAAATGAAGCATGAATAACTCTTTTTAGAGAATGACTTGATTAGGGCTTTTATTCATTACTACTTATATTATTATTACCTAAACACAAAAACATACTCATTCCCTTTAGAAGGTTGTCACACCATCTATCCTTGCGAAGAGTCACCCGGTTCACACAAAAGACCACCTTTGAAAATAACTGTGGCATTAGAAAAACCAAAAGCTTATTATCTATACTACTACGAAAAATATGAAAACTACTAATATAAAAGAAGATACTAGAGAGAACAAAAATCAGAGCAAACACCTAAAGAAGCTAATGAAACCAATAACTAACTAAGAATAGATAAAAAAAATTAAAAAAAAAAAAGAAATAGAATCATCTAATTATTACAGTCCAAACGTATTCAAATGTGTCAAATATATCAAATAAACTCCACCCCCCCCCCCAACCCCAAAAA
>AWOL01S0000937.1:34472-62394 GCA_000715115.1 Nicotiana otophora
CCCCCCCCCCCAACCCGAAAAAAATAAGCATTGTCCCCAATGCTTAACAAAATAAGAGTGAAAGGAGAGAGGGCAAAGAAACTCCCTAAACATCCTTGGACATCTCGGTGTCCCCAGTAGCATCAACTCCTGTTGGCTCAGCCAATTGTATATCATCAGCATCATATCAGGGAGTGGCGGGAGTGGCAAACATCGCACACACTACATCAACAGTGTCAGCAGCAAGGCATGGCTCCTCAGACTGGACAATTAGTGCAATCTGTGCAGATGGATCTGGGGCGGACTGGTCTAGGTCAAGCAGCATATCAAATGGTAAATTCCCAGTTGTAGCTAGCTGAGTCACCTCTTTCCCAAGCTTATCCACTTACTTTTTACTGGCTTGGGACTTTCTCATCTTCTTCACTTCTTTGGTCAAGTCCTCAATAACTGAACCATATTGTACCAGAGTATCCATGATCAGCTTCTAGTTGTCTAGAATCTTGCGCATCTTCTCATCAAGCTCAGTAGACTTCTGCGGTGCCTGTGCGGATGACCGCCCTACAACAGTACTAGATATCTCAAACAGCTTTGAAGTAGCTGCATGCATCCAGTTGTTGAGACTCGCCAATGTTTGGGAGACTTGCAAAGTAGAAAGTAGGCCTGTAAGCATGGGCACCGGCCTTAGAACAGGAGTAGGGAATGCCCTAGGAACTGTGGGAGGAGATGTGGATGGAGCTGAATATGGTGGCGGAGGCAAAGTTTCTGCACTAGTAGAGGACTCAACTGATGTAGATAGAATATCAGCTCTGTTTGTTAGAAACTAGCACTATCACTCATCAGACTGGCCTGTAGTAGTAGAAGGTTGAGCACTCTTCTTCGGGTTGGTCGCATCCTGCAGCGAGTACCACTCAAACGGCTTCTTTGGCTTTACCTTTGTATCAAATGGATTTTGCTCCAAGGTACTCTGTGATAGTGTTGGAGTAGGGGTAAGTCGTATTAGTCTGTTGCGCTACCAATGAGATGTTGGCGACATCAGGGCAGCCATATTGATCGGGTACCCGGCCATGATAGAAGCCACTAGAACTGCACGTGGAATAGGAAAATTATTCTCATTCTGGCATGGGTCAATACTGCTACAAGTAAAGGTCTGCCAACCTTTGGTCCAGGTGCTAAGATCTCAGCAAGCCACGACCGGGCCTCTCCTTTATAGGCCAACTTCTCTAGGTACTTCTTTGGCTCCAAGTCCTCAAAACCTAAGTACGCATTCAGTGTGCGCTAAGCAAACTTCACCCTAAGGTTGCGTACTTTGGTAACCTTTGTCCCCTTGCAAATTTGTGAAATGTTGGCATAGAAATCACGGACAAGGTGCCCCTTGACATCTATGACCTTCTCAGTGAACAACATCTATCCCTTTTCTCGATCTGAACTGCTCCAACACTGCAGGGTAGTATCTATCAAGATCCCTCAACAAAAACTGCCTCTCATGTGTTAATGACCTCACCGGCTACCATATCCGAAAGTTAGTGAAAGCAACCAAACTCACAAATTTATCTTCCCAGTGCTTCCTTCTTCTTTGTCCGCTCAATCCCAATGGATGTACCTTCTCCCCTTTTCCCATCATCTGGAACATCCTGAACATCCTACGCACTAGACTCTAGAGCAGCTGGCTCGGAAGCCTAGCTAGTACCTTCCCAACCCTCAGACGTGTTGTGAGATGATGAAGCCATATCTAGGGGCTCAGATCGCCCCAATGGCCTGGACTGTGTGGGTGGCTGCTCCTCTAGAATAGACACAAAGTTTCCCTCGGAAGCCTCCCTAGATGGGCCATAAGAACTAGACTCGGAGGGGTATGCACCCCTCCCTCTGCCCACTGTGGTCTTCCTCCAAATATTTTTGGGCACACTAAGGGACAAGGCACCTATGCCTCGAGCCTTAGAAGAACCTCTTCTAACCTTGGCAATTTTGTCGCAGCCTCATGATCGAACCAGTGATTGTATCAAAACAAAGAGGATTGTTAGTTGCATGTCATCATTCAACACAACTAAGACTTATATATGCAAGGGAGAACAATGTGGACACAGTATGGTTTTAATAGGCTAAAATGCTTGCAGAATATGGGATTTGCGATCCGCACTTTTTTGATGTGCGGCCGCATAATGGGAGTGCGGAACGCACATTTTCATGTGCGGTCGCACTTCTGGCAGGAAAGTTTAGAGGCTCAGTTACCTCTTCTTTGAAGACAGTGTGATGGCAAAATGCGGCCGCATAATTCATCTATGGTTCGTGAAATTTTAAGTGTGGTCCGCGCATCTGCTTCCTCAAGAGACAAGTCTCTGATAAACAGTGCGGCCATTCTAAGAATTTTGCGGTTCGCACAATTAAAATTGCAGCCGCAGAAGCACTTGCAATACACCAGTTTCCAGAAAAACCAAATTGTGTACTGCATAAATTCAAGTGCGACCGCAAATTTCAAACTTTAACGGGCAGTCAGTCTTTTTCACTTAGATGTTGTAATTACTTGTACAAAACAGTATGGCAACATCGTATACACATCAAATCTAACTAACCCAACCCATTTTATCATGTACTAATGATTACCCAGTATAGATCTACCCCACATGGATATATGGATGAACTCTAATAACATATGGCCTAAAAAGCAACAACAATTTCAAAAATTAAACTAACACAAAAGATTAACATGAAGTGAATCATACCAAGTGAGTGCAATAGATGTGTGAGCACAGGTAGGTATGTGTGGTTGACACTGAAAATCTCTCAGTAAAGCTTGTGGAGCAACAGTGATTCTATGGTGGGTGAAAAGTGTAAAATGAAGGAAAAACTTCTATTTATACTTGGACTTTTTGACAAAGAAAAGGGCTGAGTGCGGCCGCACAATTCCAAGTGAGGTCCACACTCCTTCACCTGGGCAGCAATGCTTTGTGTCAATTGTGCGGTCCGCACAATTTTGAGTGCGGCTGCACAATTAAACTAACTAATAAACAACTATTGAATGAAATACTTTTTATGTTTATATGAAACAAGGGAAAATGCTAGGGATGTAACCTTCATCGTGGTGTAAATATAATGGGTAAAGTAAATCTATGCTTGTTTGGTATATCGGGGTGTGTTATGACTCTCAATTCTCAAGTACCCACTCAATAGCTCTCGGTCAAAGAGTAATTATGCCCAAATTTGCTTTCCCAAGACCAATTGGGTAGCAATCTAAAAAATTGATATGAGTCCAAGTGGGATTATCCCTATCTCTAGTTCAAATCCTTTAATCAAACTAATCAAAACTTTAACTAGTTCAATTTCTTGTTAGTCAAGTTTTTCTAGACTAGGTTCCTCTTTCTCAAGTAAAAACTAAATCAAATAGGCATGAATCAATGTTTGCAACCATTACTTCTGGCTATAAAGTATAAACAAGACTAAATTACAAATACTCAATCAATAACAAGCATTAATATTTAAAGACCCATAAGTTATACACACTAGGATTGGGTCACAACCCTAGATAAAATCTAGCTACTCATACTCATATGCAAGAAAAATGAAAAGGAAGAAGTAATAGAAGATATAAAACTAAAATTAGAATGTAAAAGTAATGGGTCTTCTCTAATGTTAGTCACCAGTTTCCAAAAATAGCTAACTCTAACCCCTACCAGTTGCTACAGTACAAAAGTTGCCCTAAAAGGTTTTTCTCATCTATTGATAAAATACTTTGAAATTCGCCGACAAAAATACCCTTCGGGAGTTCCTGTGGCCGCACAATTTGGCTGCGGACCGCAGTTTCTTCTATTGCTCTTGAAGTAGGAGGGATTCTGTGGCTGCACTTCAACTTCTGCGGCCGCACAATTTGGCTGTGGACTGCGCTTCGAGGAAACTTCAGGTTGGGTCTTTTGCAACTTCTCTGATCTTTCCAAGCATGTCTGTGCGAACAGCTTCTGCGACCGCAAAAATTTGGTTTGCAGACCATGCTGCAGCTAAACTCTTCTGAAGATTTAAGGGTAAATCTGCGTCCGCACTTGTATTTCTGTGGGCCGCATCTTCGTTTGCGACTGCAGAATAAGTTCTGTGAACCACAATATTCTTTGCACTGCTCCTCTTTGACTAGTTAAGCTAGGACATCTCCTTTTTGAGTTAGATCTCTTTATTGAGGTCACATCCTCTAACATCCTAAAATTCACACAATTTTATTAGATTCAGAAACAAAAATCACTACTTTATGACTAAAAACTAAAGCAAGAAGTTACTAACAATTGGTTAAAATCCACACTTATCAACTCCCCCAATCTTAAGTCATTGCTTGTCCTCAAGCAAATACATTAGTTCCCACCTCCCCTAAATGAAAGTTCATTTCAAAGAGTCATTTATAAGTCATTTATACTCTATTGGGACAAACAATTACCCACAATACTCATACATTCTCAACAAGGTGTCAAACTTTTCAAAAATATGCAACTTGCATATAACTCTAGTGTGACATATGAGCTTCAAAAATTGACTTCATTCATCAAGGATTCTTGTTCTTTCATGTAAATCATGGTAGACTCCAAACTCTTCCTCATCTACCTTCCATTTGCCATGCTCACTTCTAGATTTAACACTCAATTTCTAGAGCAATAAAGGCTTCACTCTTCTCTCAAAAAGGAATGTCACAAGTAGAGTTTCAAGTACCACAGGCTTGTCCATCATGTAAATCTTCACTAATGTAAGCTTACTTGGTTCAAAATCAAGTAGGACTTCTTTCGGGTTGTAATAAAGGCTTTTCGATTGCGGTAGGATACCATATGGGATAAGTGGTTACATCCTTCCTTAAGCACTCCACTTTTCATTTCTTGGATTATATTTGCGAAACTATTAGAGGCATTTCTTTTTCTTGGGGGTTAGAGAGACTTGTCATCACTCTTTATTGTTCATTTATTTCTTTTTCTCCCTGGATGATCATACTAGAGATACTTGCCTCGTTTGCATTTCATCAATCTCCCTTTTTATTTTATTTTTTCTTCTTTTGCGTTCCTTCTTTTCTTACTTTCTCGTCCATGGATATCATTTCTTTTCTCTCTTTTCAATGCCTTGATAATCCTTTTAGATTCCTCAACTCCCCCCCCCCCCAAAAAAAACACTTACGCTCACTAATTATATTAAGGAAGGTTCGGGTGCCAAGAGAGGATTATGATCAAACGCGTAAAGGCTTGTAGTGTGGTTACCAACAGAGAAAGGCTAAAAAGGCTCAAAGGAGTTAACTAGGAATAACGATCATAGTGTGATGACCCGATAGGTCATTTATAGTTTTACCCTTTATTTCTGTGTTCCGAGACCTCGAATAGCTCGATTTAACCTTTCTCGATTGGCGTGTATAGTCCGTGTCTTTTTTCCGGAAGGTTTTTATGAGAAGTTATAAAATATGAAATCATGCCTTAAAACTCATTTGAGTTAACTATGATCGACATTTTGTGTAAACGGGCAAGGATTACTGTTTTGACTGTCCCGGTGGGTCAGTATCATGATTTAGGACTCGGGCGTATGTCCGGAATCGAGTTTGGAAGTCCCTAACTTGATTTATCGTAATTTGTTGAAGACCAGAAGTTTAAAGACTTAAAGAATTCATAAGTTTGACCGTAGTTTTACTTTGTTGGTACCGGGTTCGGATTTCGGTTCCGGAACTTGGTATAGATTCATTTCAGTATTAATGACTTGTCTTCCCAATATGGTGCAAACGTAGTTGATTTGACATGATTCGGACGTCCGGTTGAGAAATTGAAAGTTCTTAAGTTTCTTTGAAAATTTCATTTGTTTTGGTGTCTGATTCGTGGTTCTAGGTGTTATTTTGATGTTTTGATCATGCGAACAAGTCCATATGATGTTATTACACTTGTATGCATGTTTGGTTTGCAGCCCGAGGGGCTCAGGTGAGTTTCGGATAGGCTACAGATGTTTTTGAACATAGAAATTACTAGCTTTTTAGCTTCAACTGTCACCTGGTGCTTTGTGCTTCGCGATCGAGAAGAAGGCCTGACGCCCATATCTTAAAACATTTCAAACACGGGATTTCACCCATTTTTCACCATCTTTTCATTAGAGCTCGGCCTAGAGGAAATTTGGAGGAGAAAAGTTCATCACCCTTCATAGGTTAGTGTACTTTAGCTTATTGTATTCTATTTCCATCATCACCCATTAATTTCTAGCACTTAGTCTTTGTTCTTTCATGGAAGAAATATAGGGATTTGGTAAGAATTGGGGTTTTTTTGTAAATTTGGGATTTAGACCTCAAATTGAGGTCGGATTTCAAAACTAATTACATAACCGGGCTCGGGGGTGAATGAGTAAATCGGGTTTAGTCCGAATCTCGAGTTATGACCAAGCGGGGTCGGGGTTGACTTTTATTGATTTTTGGGGAAAAGTGTAAAGCTTTTAACTTTATTTATTTCAATTGATTTCCCTAGCATTATTTGATGTTATTGAGTCGATTTTGGTTAGATTCGGTTGGTTTGGAGGCGAATGTTAGAGGAAAGGCCCTGGTAGAGCTTTGATTTGCTTGCGGAGCGAGGTAAGTATTGGGTTTAACCTTGATTTGAGGGAATAGCAACCCTTGAGCTATGTGCTATGTGAATTTTATGTGTGTAGTGGCGTATATGCGAGGTGACGAGTGTTTATACGCTGTCAATTACTTGTTTTCATGCCTACCCGTATTTCATTATTTATTTTATCCCATGTCTTAACTGTTACATGATTTAATTGTTGCCTATGCCTTAACTTGCTACTTGTCAATTATTATTCTCGCATTAAAAATGTTGATTTCTTCCATGCTTCCATGATTAATTGCTACTTGCCTTAATTGTCTTACTTGTACACTTTAACTGTCATATATTTGGCTTGTCTTGTTGCTCAGTATTAATTGTAGTATTTCTTGATTTGGTACGAGATTCTTTTATGGTCTTTCTTTCATATTCGTTAATCGTAGAGATTGTTGTGATTCGAGTTGTTAAATTGATTGCACTTATTGATTTATTTATGGATCGGGTTGCACGCTGCAACAGGTGAAATAAGGGAGGATTGATATTTATATGGTGGGATTGGGTTGCATGCCGCAACAGGTGGAATAAGCGAGGATTGATATGGTGAAATAAGGGAAGATTATGATATTGATTCTGATTATATAGTGGGATCGGGTTGCGCGCCATAATGGATTTTTACTTATTATTATTGATATTGATTTGGTGAAATAAGGGAGGATCGTGTTTGTACGATGGGATCAGGTTGCGCGCCATAACGGTTTGTGTGTTTTGTATTCATTGTTGTAGTGTTGTGGCTTCGGTGTTTTTGTATGAGATTCTGAGGATTTGTAATTTTGGTTTTACATGTTTTCGAGGATTGAGGTTAATGTCATGAGTTAACTGCTTTATTTTCCTGTATTTTCTTTCCTATTATTATTATTATACTGCGTACAGGTTATTGCAAGTGACCGCCTTAGCCTCGTCACTACTTCGTCGAGGTTAGGCTCGACACTTACAGAGTAGATAGGGTTGGTTGTACTCATACTACACTCTGCACTTCTTGTACAGACTTTGAAGTTGAACCCAGCGGCGGTCATTATCTTGACGAGCGCAAAACACCACTTAAATTATGCTCGCTAGTCAAAGATAGTATTGTATAATATCGTATCCATAGGGATTGGAGTTAAACAATATTTTCATAGTTTCTTGCTTGATCGTTATCCAGGAGAATTAACAATCGAGATTTATATGATTAATAACTCAAATTAACTAAGAATCTAAAGCTATTGACTAATGATTATCGAAACAAGGAATAAGCAAAAAAGGTTATCAATGGGAGAAGATAGAGTTTTGATATGATAGGTGCAAGGTAATTATTCGGGATCTAACTCTATATAATTCACTTCTAATGTTCAAGCGAGTGTCTCGAATTCACTCAATTATTAGTTCAAATGTTTAGCAACAACTCCTCTCTCGATGAAGTTATAACCTCACAAGATGAACCAATTAAAGCACGTGAAGATATGCAAGAATGCGTAGTGGATTGGTCTTTAGGAGAACCTCTCTAAATTATCCTACTAACTATGTTTAATCAATGATTAAACTAGTCTCTTTCGATTACTAAGAAGAATTAATGAACTCAACCAACAAGATAATATAAAGATAACACAAGTTATGCCTCTCTCGATTACATGAACTAGTCAATATAGATGTAACAATTAAATCATCCAAAAATACTTCAATACATAAAACTAGAGTTATAATCCACAAATAATTATCAATACACCAAATCCATCAAACCCTAAAGAGAACTACTCCATAGATATGGAGCAATTCATCACATATATGTTTAAAGTAAAGGAAAACGTAGAACGATCCAAACTCGGGTCTTGAGTAAGGATTGAATGATGAACTCCTTATGCTCCTACTTCTCCAACTCCTCCTTACCCTCCCTAGGTCTCCAATATGTCAAAATTCCCAAAAACAATGTTTTTCCATATATTTATACTAAGTAGGGTCGGGCCCAGACGAAATCACCTTCTCCTAGCCGAAATAGGATAATTACTCTGTAAATATTGCACAGGTGCGCCGCATGGGGCGACGCACTATGTGGGGAATTAGTGGGAAAATCCAGAGAGTTGTTTCTCATAGGCAGTAGGAAATTGTACACGCACGGTGCCCCACGCGCCGCGGCAGTAGGGCTTTCTTAAAGTATGGAGTTGTCCTTGCTTTTTGATATCCAGATGTGGTTCTCGACCCCCGAACACGATCCCGGCTTAATCACTTGGGCTTTTACTCAAACTTCAAATCTCCAAATCACTCAATTTCATTCCATTACATCTACATAGCTCAAAATCACTCCTACAAGACATAAAACACACAATAAGTATAAAACACTAGCGATTAAAGCTCAAACACAATAAAAGTGCAGTAAATTAGAGTGCAATAAGTGACTACAATATGATATTATAGCCTACCATCACCTGTGTATGTGTCCACGCCTGTGGGAGATTCAATTGTTGTAGATCGTGTCTATCGCTCGTGTGTGATTATTATTGGGAGTCTTGAGACTAGCGTAGAACTCCTACTTCTTGATATGGTAGATTTTGATGTTATCTTGGGTATGGATTGGTTGTCACCTTATCATGCTATATTGGACTATCACGCCAAGATGGTGACCTTAGCCATGCCGGGGTTGCCTCGATTAGAGTGGAGAGGGACTCCTGGCCGCTCTACCAGCAGAGTTATTTCTTATGTGAAGGCTCAACGTTTGGTCGAGAAGGGATGTCTAGCTTATTTGACATATGTCCATGATTCTAGTGCGAAGGTTCCTTCTATTGATTCAGTACCAGTTGTTCATGATTCCGGAGGTATTTCCTGCAGATCTACCGGGGATGCCATTAGACAAGAATATTGACTTCTGTATTGATTTAGCTCTGGGCACACAACCCAATTTCTATTCTGCCATACGGTATGGCCCCGCCGGAGTTGAAGGAATTAAAGGAGAAGTTGCAATATTTGCTTGATAAGGGCTTTATTAGACCTAGTGTCTTGCCCTTGGGTGCGCCCGTGTTGTTTGTGAAGAAGAAAGTTGAGTCGATGAGGATGTGTATAGACTATCGGAAGTTGAACAAGGTCACTATCAAGAACAAGTATCCGCTGCCGAGGATTGATGACTTATTTGATCAGCTTCAGGATGCCAAAATATTTTTGAAGATTGATTTGAGGGCTGGCTACCATCAGTTGAAGATTAGGACATCTGATGTCCCTAAGACGGTTTTTCAGACTCGATATAGGCATTATGAGTTCCTATTGATGTCATTTGGGTTGAGAAATGCCCCAGCAACATTCATTGATTTAATGAACCGGTTGTTCAAGCCCTACCTGGATTCCTTTATGATTGTATTCATTGATAATATATTGATATACTCCCACAGTCGAGAGGAACATGAGCAACATCTTTGTATTGTATTTCAAACTCTGAGAGATAGCCAGTTATATGCCAAATTTTCAAAGTGTGAGTTTTGGTTAGACTCAGTCGCCCTTTTGGGACATGTTGTATTGGCAGAGGGCATAAAGGTAGATCCTAAGAAGATTGAGGCAGTTCAAAACTGGCCTAGACCTATTTCAGCTACATAGATAAGGAGTTTCCTGGGTTTGGCGGGTTATTATCACCGGTTTGTGGAGGAGTTTTCATCCATAGCAGCCCCATTAACTAGATTGACTCAGAAGGGTCCCCCATTCAGATGGTTGGATGAGTATGAGTTGAGCTTCCAAGAGGCCAAGACTTCTTTGACTACGACGCCAGTGTTGGTGTTTCCCATAGATTCAGGAACCTACAAGGTGTAGTGTGATGCATCTCGTATTTGTCTCGGTGCGGTATTGATGTAGGATGGCAGGGTGATTGCATACACGTCGCGGCAGTTGAAGGTTCAGGAGAAGAATTACCCTGTTCATAACTTAGAGTTGGCAGCCATTGTTTATGCGCTGAAGATTTGGAGGCATTGTATTTACGACGTATAGTGCGAGGTATTCACGAATCATCAGAGTCTACAATATTTGTTCAAGCAAAAGGATATCAAAGTGAGGCAAATGAGGTGGTTGGAGCTGTTAAAAGACTATGATATTACCATTTTGTATCATCCCCGGAAGGCCAATATGGTGGCCGATGCCTTGAGTAGAAAGGTATTGCGTATGCGTAGCCTTGCGTATATCCCAGTTAGTGAGATACCACATGCAGCAGATGTTCAGGCTTTGGCCAATCAGTTCATGATCTTAGATATTTCAGAGCCCAGTCGGGTTCTATCTTGCACAGTCGCTCGTTCTTCCTTGTATAAGCGTATCAGAGAGCATTATTATGATGATGCCCATTTGCTTGTCCTTAAGAACACGGTGCGGCACGGTGGTGCCAAGCAAGTTACTACTGGAGATGATAGGGTTTTGAGGATGCATGGTTGTATTTGTGTGCCCAATGTGGATGGGCTTCGTGAGTTGATTCTTGAGGAGGCCCACAGTTCCCGGTATTCTATTCATCCGGGTGCCACCAAGATGTATCAGGACTTGCGGCAACATTATTGATGGAGGAGGATGAATAAGGATATAGTTGCATATGTGACTCGATGTCTAAATTATCAGCAAGTAAAGTACGAGCATCATAGGCCTGGTGATTTGCTTCAGAGGTTAGATATTCCTGAGTGGAAGTGGGAGCGTATCACTATGGATTTTGTTGTTGGACTCCCACATACTCAGAAGAAGTTCGACGCGATATGGGTCATTGTGGACAGGTTAACCAAGTCGGCACATTTCATTCCAGTGGGAGTCACCTATTCTTCAGAGCGGTTAGCTGAGATCTACATCTGTGAGATTGTCCGTCTTCATGGTGTGCCTGTGTCTATCCTTTCTGATCGAAGTACGCAGTTCTCCTCGCACTTCTGGAGGGCCGTACAGTGTGACTTGGGCATGCAAGTTGAGTTTAGTACAACATTTTATCCCCAGACGAACGGACAGACAGTTCGAGCACACTATTCAGATATCGGAGGATATTCTTCGCGCTTGTGTTATGGATTTTGAGGGTTATTGGGAATCAGTTCTTGCCACTTGCGGAGTTTGCTTACAACAACAACTACCAGTCGAGCATTCAGATGGCCCCATATGAGGCATTATACGAGAGGTGGTATCGTTCACCAGTTGGATAGTTCGAGCCGGGGGAGGCTCAGTTGTTGGGTATAGATTTGGTACAGGATGCCTTGGATAAGGTCAAGATTATTCAGGATCTACTATGCATCGCTCAGTCCAGGAAGAAGAGTTATGTCGACTATAGAGTTCATGATGTTGCATTCATGGTTAGAGAGAGGGTATTGCTTCGGGTTTCACCCATGAAGGGTGAGATGAGGTTCAGAAAGAAGAGCAAGTTGAGCCATAGGTATATCGGACCCTTTGAGATTCTTGAGAGACTGGGTGAGGTGGCCTACAAGCTCGCATTGTCACCTAGTTTATCAACAGTCCATTCGATTTTCCATGTGTCCATGCTCTGAAAGTATCACGGTGATCCGTCCTATGTGTTAGATTTCAGCTCAGTCTAGTTGGACAAGGATTTGACTTATAAGGAGGATTCGGTGGCTATTCTAGCCCGGCAGGTCTAGCAGTTGAGATCTAAGAGTTATCCTTCAGTTTGAGTGTAGTGGAGAGGTCAGCCGATCGAGGCAGCCAGGTGGGAGTCCGATTCGGACATGCGGAGTAGATATCCACACTTTTTCACCAGTTCAGGAACTTTTCTATGTCCGTTCGAGGACGAACGTTTGTTTTAGAGGTAGAAAATGTAATGACCCGATAGGTCATTTATAGTTTTACCCTTCATTTCTATATTCCGAGACCCATAATAGCTCTGTTTAACCTTCCTCGATTTGCATGCGCAGTCCGTGTCCTTTTTCCGGAAGGTATTTATGAGACAATTGATAAAAAATATGAAATTGTGTCTTAAAACTCATTTGAGTTGACTATGGTCAACATTTTTTGTAAACGAATCCGGATCAGTGTTTTGATGGTCCCAGTGGGTCCATATCATGATTTAGGACTCAGACGTATACTCAGAATCGAATTGGGAATTCCCTAACGTGATTTATTATAATTTGTTGAAGACTAAAAGTTTAAAGGTTTAAAGAATTCATAAGTTTGACCGTAGTTTGACTTTCTTGCTACCGGGTTTGGATTTCAGTTTCGAAACTTGGTATAGGTTTATTTCAGTATTACTGACTTTTCTGCAAAATTCGGTGCAAACGGAGTTGATTTGACGTGATTCGGACGTCCGGTTGAGAAACTGAAAGTTCTTAAGTTTCTTTGAAAATTTCATTTGTTTTGGTGTCCAATTCATGGTTGTAGGTGTTATTTTGATGTTTTGATCGCACGAGCAAGTCAGTATGATATTATTACACTTGTGTGCATGTTTGGAGCCCGAGGGGCTCGAGTGAGTTACGAATAGGCTACAGATGCTTTTGAACTTAGAAATTTTTGGTTTTTGAGCTTCAGCTGTCACTTGGTGCTTTGTGCTTCGCGATCGCGAAGCCACTCTCGCAATCGTGAAGGGAAAACTGGGCCGGGGTGGTTTTATTCATCGCTAACACGATAGCTTAGTCATGAATGCAGAGCTTTGAGGAATTTACCCTTCGCGAACGCGACCAGCTTCTCGCGAATGCGTAGGGGTTATGGGTCTGGAAGGGGGAACTAACCGCTACTCTTCGCGAACCTGGCACCAGAATCACGAATGCGGGGGCAGGTGAGTGTAATCCTTCGCGAATACGAAGGATAACTTGAACGCGTAGGCCAGTTGGGCCATTATGCATCGCGAACGCGGCAGGCCATTCGCGAGCGCGAAGAAGGCCTGACGCCCAGACCTTAAAACTTTTGAAACATGGGATTTCACCCATTTTTCACCATCTTTTCATTAGAGCTCGGCCTAGAGGCGATTTGGAGGAAAATATTTCATCACCCTTTCATAGGTTAGTGTACTTTAACTTATTTTCTTCCATCTCAGTCGTCACTCATTAATTTCTAGCCTTAATCTTAGTTCTTTCATGGTAGAAAATTAGGGATTTGGGAATAATTGGGGTTTTTTGCAAATTTAGGACTTAGACCTCAAATTGAGGTTGGATTTCAAAACTAATTACATAATCAGGCTCGGGGGTGAATGAGTAAATGGGTTTTGGTTTGAATCTCGGGGTTGACTTTTTGGGAAATGTGTAATCTTAACTTTATGTATTGTAATTGATTTCCCTAGCATTATTTGACGTTATTGAGTCAATTTTTATTAGATTCAGTTGATTTGGAGGCGGATGTTAGAGGAAAGGCCATGGTAGAGCTTTGATTTGCTTGTAGAGCAGGTAAGTGTTGGGTTTAACCTTGATTAGAGGGAATAGGAATCCCTGAGCTATGTGCTATGTGAATTTCATGTGTAGCGGCGTATATGCGAGGTGACGAGTGTATATACACCGTCAATTACTTATTTTCATGCCTACCCGTATTTCATTAATTATTTTATTCCATGTCTTATTTGTTACATGCTTTAATTGTTGCCTATGCCTTAACTGTCTACTTGTCAATTATTATTCTCGCATTAAAAATACTAATTTCTTCCATGCTTCCATGATTAATTGCTACTTGCCTTAATTGTCTTACTTGTACACTTTAACTGTCATATATTTGGCTTGGCTTGTTGCTTAATATTAATTGTAGCATTTCTTGATTTGGTATGAGATTCTTTTGTGGTCTTGCTTTCATATTCATTAATCATAGAGATTCTTGTGATTCGAGTTGTTAAATTGATTGCACTTATTGATTTTATTTATGGATCGGGTTGCACGCCACAATAGGTGAAATAAGGGAGGATTGATATTGATATGGTGGGATTGGGTTGCATGCCATAACAGGTGTAATAAGGGAGGATGGATATGGTAAAATAAGGGAAGATTATGATATTGATTCTGATTATATGGTGAGATCAGGTTGTGCGCCGTAACGGATTTTTACTTGTTATTATTGATATGGATATGGTGAAAAGGAAGGATCGTGTTTGTACGATGGGATCAAGTTGCGCGCCGCAACGGTTTATGTGTTTTGTATTCCTTGTTGTATTGTTGTGGCTTCGGTATTTTCGTACGAGATTTTGAGGATTTGTAATTCTGGTTTTACTGGTTTTCGAGGATTGAGGTTAATGTCATGAGTTAACTTCTTTATTTTTTTGTATTTCCTTTCCTATCAATATTATTATACTGCGTACAGGTTATTGTAAGGGACACGCCTTAGCCTCGTCACTACATTGTCAAGGTTAGGCTCGATACTTACAGAGCACATGGGGTCGGTTGTACTCATACTACATTCTACACTTCTTGTGCAGACTTTGGAGTCGGTCCCAGCGGCAGTTAGTAGATTACTCGGATCGGATATCTGACGGAGACTTGAGGTACAACTGCTCGGCATTCACAGCCCTGAATTCCCCTTCTACTTTATCCTAGTTGTTACTTCTTTTCATACAGTTTTACTTTTATTCACACCATTATATGTACTATTCTAGTCGCTCGTTCACTTGTGACAATAGTTCTGGATTGTATTTAGATGTTTTGGTTGTTATGACTTTTCGCACTTTATTTCAGTTCTATTACAGTTATTTCAATTCAATTGGCATCAGTTATTTTGATTTGTTACAAATGGTTTAAAACTATTCTAACGTTGGCCTGCCTAGCAAATAAAATGTTAGGTGTCATTACGGTCCCAGGGGTGAGAATTCTGGGTCGTGACACATAGGGTGGCAATAGAAATCTCAAACGGTCCAAGAAAAGCCTACAATCATATTTCAAACCAAGAAAATTTAGAAATTCGTGTTGAAATACATTCGGGACAAGTTCTAGACTATTCACTCAAGTACTTGTACTAGCAACAAGAATTAATCTCACCTCTCTTGCAACTAAACCGTAAAAGAGGATATAGTCTAAAACCCACACGATCACAAACAAGTTAAAGATCACTATGGTCCATTCAACCACCTAATGATTATCAAAGTCAACCCAAGAACCTCAAAGTCACTAAACTAGAGATATTTTCTTCCAAAAACCTTGTTTCAAACCATAAGCATGCAGTTAAGTATGTTGGTGCCATATGAAGTATAAACAACTCTTTTTAGAGAATGATTTAGTTAGGACTCTTATTCATTACTACTTACTACTCTATTACCTAAACATAAAATGACTCATTCCCTTAATAAAGTTGTCACACTATCTATCCTCGGGAAGAGTCACCCGGTTCACACAAAATATCACCTTTGGAAAGAACCGTGATATTAAAAACATCACAGGTTTATTATCAACACTAATAAGAAAAACATAAAAACCACCAAAACAAACACAATCAAGGATAAACAACTAAAGATACTAATTAATATAACAACTACTAAAGATAAAGAAAAAAGTAGAATCATACAATTATTACATCTTAATGTTGTCAAATGTATCGAATCATCATCAAATATACTCCAACCCCCACCCTTCTCCCAAATAAAAAGAAGAATTGTCCCCAATGCTTAGCAAAATAAGATCAAAGAGCATAGAAGGCGAAGAAATTCCCTAAGTTTCCTCAGGCATCAAAGTGTCACCAGCAGCATCAGTCCCAGCCGGGTCAGCTAACTGAATGTCATCATCATGTGAAGGAGCGGACTGAAAGCTGAACATATCACGCACCGCCTCAACAGTGTCAGATGCAAGGCACGACTCCTCAGGCTAAGAAACGGGATCCTCATGAGAAGACAGAGGTGGGTAAGGCTGGGCGGGGTCTAGTAGCATGTCAAAAGGAAAATCACCATCCTCAACTATCCCTGTCACCTTAGCTCGAATTGTATCAACTGACTTCTTGCTGGCTTGTGTCTTCCTCATCTTCTTTATCTGCTTGGTCAATCGCTCTATCACTACACCGTGTTGTACCAATGTATCCATAATCCTTCTGGTTGTCCAAGACTGTGGTGAGCTTCTTATCTATGTCAGAGGATCCAATGGTGCATGTGAAGATGACTGCCCTACAACTGTACTGGAGATCTCAGACAGCTTTGAAGTAGCTGCCTGCATGCAGTTATTGAGTCTCGCAAGTGTCTGAGAGACTCGCAAGGCAGACAACGGTCCTGTAGGCATAGGCACCATCCTCAGAGCTAAAGTAGACATTGTAGTAAGGGCTGAGGATGGTTGCTCAGGAATGGCAATTGTTCCCTGGTAAAAGGCTCACCCAAAGTGATGGAATATCATATGACATCATTAATTATCTCATGTTCTCCATGATAAAATAACTTATTACCCTATTTTCTTCCAATTTAATCCAAGAAAGAATTCTTAGATATATAAATAGGAGTCTTTCTTCCATAATGTGGTTTGTAAAATAATTGTAGAGTGCTTAAAAATGAGTTTAAAGTTGTAAAACAAGAATAAGAGAGCTTTAATTTTATTGAACGAAGGTGTTCATCTTGGTGGAGTTTTGGACTCAACAACTTTGTTCAGAGTATGTTCGAGTCATACGACGTGATCAGTCTGTTGTATCCTAAGGGAGACAAGTCAAGAGGATTACTACTGGAGTAGTAAATATTTTGGTGCAATGGGCTTGAATCTCTATGATTATTATGATAGAGGTTACTCTACTGCAAATAAAATTTGAAAAGCATTGCAGACTAAGTATGATATGGAGGAGGCAGGTGCAGATTTTTTTGGTTTCAAATGGTGGACAACAAATCTGTAGTAGACCAAACTCAAGACTTCGTATCGTTGGAGAGCTCAGGTCCGAGGATATTAAAATTTGAGACAACCTTATTGTTTGTGACATAACATATAAACTTCCACCTTCATGAAAGGAATTTCAAAAAACTATACGGCACAAACAAAAGAAAACTCCACTGGAGACGTTGATAATGCGAAATCTCATAGAAGAAGAGGTGTCATGACCCCAAATTTCCTCCGTAGGATATCGTAACAGCACCTAGTCTCTAAGATTAGGTAAGCCTAACAATATGCGGAAATATTAAATAAGAGATTAAAACTTGAACATCCCAACAATTTCATAAATAGAATCTACCAAAACTAAATACGTACAATCCCAAAACCTGGTGAGATATAAGTCACAAGCTCTAGATACAGTACCGAACAATCCTATACATTATTGTCTATAAATATGTAAAGAAATAAGGAAGGGTATGGTAGAAGGGGACTCCGAAGCCTGCGGACGTGGGCAGGTGTACCTTGAAGTCTCCAAAAGGCAAACAGAAGCGTAGTATGAGTACACCACAATGGCACCCAGTAAGTCTAAAGTCTAACCTCGGTAGAGTAGTGACAAGGTCAGGTTATGGCCCTACTGGAGATAATAAGAACAAAACAGAAGATATAATGATATAATGATAATAACAAAGGAAGTGAAACAATAAAAAATTTACGGAAAGTTAACAACACGGAATCAAGGCAGTTAATATAACACAAAAGGAAGAAAGGGATTTTACATGTTAAGGAAAACAACAACCAAACAAATACAATAATTAGGGAAAAGATCAACAGGGGCATTCCCGAGGTACTGCTTTGTAGTCCCAAATCATAAAAGTAACTCACAATCTTTCTTTATATCACCGCGGGGGCCTTTACATTTAGTTTTAAAAATTATTTTTTTCCGAAATAGCACTCCGCGTTTTAGCCCACCTATCATACCGCATGGCTTCTAGTAGTTCCTCTACTAGCCATGCGTATCAAGCCTACCTTATCTCACCGCATGCGTTTTAACACCCAGACCTTATATCACTGCATGCGTATCAATAATAATAACGGCACGGCAGAAACCTCATGCAAATAGCAACAATAGCACGACAGAAACCTCGTGCAAAAAATAACAATAGCACGGCAGAAACCTCGTGCAAACAGCCAAATAATCACCTCAACAATAACACGAATGCCAAACATAACAACTAAGTAAAATTACATTTCACAACTTATACCTTGCCTCAGTAGAAACCATGGCCTTTGCAACTCAATACCAAACTCAACAACAAGATATTCAAGGATAGCAATTTCAAGTAAAGAATTCCACAGTTAAATAATGAATATGCAATTAAGAAGGCATGTAATTCAACTAAACATGTAGTAAAAATTGCAAATAAGAGATAAGACAAGTAGACATGTGAAGTTAGGCTAAACATGATGACTATAATCTGCTAAAGTAACTCAAATAAGGCATGAAAAGGAAACTATGTAGCTAAAATCAAAATTTTAATATTTAGCCCGTGTACGCACTCGTGACCTTGCGTACACGGCCTCCACATATTACAATTATCATAATAATACCAAATCCTACGGGGAACTTCCCCCACACAAGGCAAGACAAGTCATTTACCTCAAACCACGCTAAATCAATCAACTAGAAGGCCTTTCCCTCGATTTTCCGACTTTGAACGACTCGAATCTAGTCAAAATAATTTCATACTATAAATATAACTATAGAAAACTAATTTAAATAATAAAATTATAATCTTAGCAAAGAATTAAACAATCGTCCCAAAAGGTCGACCCAGGTTCGCGTCACAGAACCCTACCAAAATTATAAAATTCGAACACTCATTCGATATCGAGTCCAACCATACAAGAATTATCCAAATCTGATCTTATTTCGCCTTTCAAAACCCAGAAATTTAGCCTAAGGAGTTTCTACCATTTTTCTCAAATTTCAAACTCCAAAACACTAATTAGAAGATGTAATTAACAGTAGATTCATGGAAAATTAATCAAAAACGAGTCAAGAATCTTTAGACCAACAATTCCTTTGAACAACCCTCAAAATTTTGCCTCAAACCGAGCTCTCAAAGTCCCAAAATGAATTATGAAACAAAATCCTCGAAAATCCCTTTTTCTGCCCAGTTAAACCGCATCTGCGGGCCCCTTTGTCGCATCTACGATGCCGCACCTGTGGAAAACCATCGCGGGTGCGGTCCCAGCTTAAGTCCAGGGGTTCCGCTTCTGCGGATAACGCATCAGCGGGCCCGCTTCTGCAGAGAAACGACCGCATCTGCGGTCAAGCCTTAGGCTGTTTCCCCAAGTTCCGCTTCTGTGAAGGAAGCCTCCGCATCCGCGAGTCCGCTTCTACGGACAAGTGATCGCACCTGTGATCCTAGCTGGGCTAGACAAAATCCGCTTCTGCGACCATTGGCTCGCATTTGCGAGCCCGCACCTGCAGCCAATCCCTCCGCAGGTGCGAAGACACCAGTACCAACCCAGCACTTCAGCAAATCACTAAATCCAAAAATGATCTGATTTTCATCCAATTCACATCCGGGGCCCGTCCGAATATACCAAAAAATTCCAAAACACATAACGGACCAACTCGAGGCCACAAATCATATCAAACAACATATTTTCTACGGATCGTAACGCAAATTCAAGCCTATGAACTATGAACTTCCAAATTCTGAAACCAACGCTAATTCATACAAAAGCAACTCCCATTGGCACCAAATTTTGGACACAAGTAATAATTGATATTACAGACCTATTCCAACTTTCGGAATTGAGATCCGGCCCTGATATCAAAAAGTCCACTCTCGGTCAAACTTTCCGAAAATCTTCCAACTTTTTAATTTTCGCCAATTTATACCGAAACGACCTACGAACCTTCAAACCAACATCCGGACATACTCCTAAGACCAAAATTATCCTACGGAGCTATTGAAACCGTAAAAACTCCATTCCGGAGTCATCCTCACACAAGTCAAACTACAGTCAACTCCTACGACTTAAACTTCCAACTTAGGGACTATGTGTCCCATAACACTCTGAAACTCTCCCGAACCCGATACCAAGTACCTCAGCAAGTCACGTAACCACAATATAACATAGAGAAAGCATAATTTAGGGGATTCGAGCTAAAATACTCAAAACGATCGGTCAGGTCATTACAAGAAGTAAGCAGCCAAGATGCACCTTTGCATAAAGTCGCACGACACGACCACACATAAATAAAGAATAAAGAATAGAATGACTCTAAGGAGAAGAAATAGAGAGGCGGGGAGAGAAGGGTTGAGATTCTTATTCTCAGGAATATTGATATGATTGGATTAAGGGATCCTCCTGTTTATAGGAGAAGGTAATTTAGAAAAAGAGTTTAAGCTACCATATAGTTTTTTATTTTGTTTTAAAAAAAACCCCTTGCTAAATCTAATTATACAAAGACATCCATAAATAATATGATTCATACTCTTCTCAAATATCCATTAATAAACCATGTGTCTCGTTAAAAATATTATTAAGAAAACCCTTGTGAGAAGAACTCCCACCGAAAAAAAGAGTACACATATTTAGTACGAAATAGGTATTACTATTTGCATCATTAAAACCCTTATTTAAGGTAAAGAACATGAGATGGACTGAGTTTCTATTTTAATATATAATGTGGGCATATTTCTGATTTTTATAAAAGAATTGCTTGTTTCATGTTTTAATTAAAATAATGTGAACTAAGAAAACCTTAAAGGAGACATCAAGTTTGGAGAACTAAATTCTTGGGTTTAACCTAAATAATAACCTATTTAAGTAACAAATGAATCACGTATAAATTAGAAACGTTATCTCTAATAATTTAAGAGCAAAACTTAACAAGTTTACTGGAGTAGTAACAAAAAAGTTCAATGACTTCCACCTTCATGGCTCCTTAAAATTTCCATAAACTTAGCTTGCAATAATACTATTCAAAAATATAAACCTTAAATGGAAATCATGAGGTAGTTCCACATATGGTAAAATCCTCTCCTTACACATTTTAAATATACTCTCTTCATCCCAAATTAATTTTCGAATTTTATTTTTCAAGATTAAAACTATACAAAAATAGGATTCCTACATAAATGTCTCAATTAAGTCTCAACTTACAACTTCTAGCCATTAATCATAGACTTACCAAAACTAGCCAAGCACATATAAAAATTAAAAATTCAAATAAATAAGATTCTTTCTCTCCAAGAATCACACGAAAAGATATACTTCCATATTTTTAAGCGTGATTAGCAACACTAGATGCAATACGGAAAGAAACATTCATTGATGAGGTGAAAAATAAGGTGATGAAATATAAAAAATAAATATACAAGATTCCAAAAATCTAAGCAAAAAGGGACATTTTTCAATGGCTATGGTTGACATTCATTGAAAACATATAGATGAGTCAATATACAAAATTTGAGAAAGATTGGAGGTGATTTGGACTGATTTGGTATCAAAATTCGTTATTAAAATCGAATTCAAAAATATCTTCTGCAACACATGTATCTCAGCACAGGTATACATGGATATACATGTGATACACATTTGATACAAATATGATACATATGTGATACACAAATGATACACAGTGTGATACACATATCATTTTTTTTCATGTTTATCTTCTACTTCAAATTTTCAATTCAAACCACTTCAAAACTCAACCAAATTATCCCAAAATTGAGATTCAAGCTCCTTAAGATGTACCCAATATATTCTAATAACACCCACTCAAAAGAAAATAAATATTTGATATTTTCTGACTACAATTAGCTAATTGGCTAATATTGATAATATTTGGCAAATATTAATAAGGGGTCGTTTGATAGGGTGTATAAGAATAGTGCTGAATAAGGTGTCTTAGTAAAGCAGGGATTAGTAATGCATAGGTTAATAATGCAAGCATTAGTTATGCAGAGATTATTTCTTATCTAATATTTGGTGTGGTATATTAAAAATTAAAATGCATTGCATATTTTTAAAGAAAATTAGTTGTTTACAAAAATTCCCTCCATATTCTTTAGCTTTAAGGGACTTTAAGGACAATTTTATATGTAACCATGTTAATGCATGCATTAAAATCCTTGGTATTACTAATGTCATGGTTTGCTATGTATTAGTTATACATAGGATATTAATACCAAATAGGTTGTATAACTAATACTTGCATTAGTAATACACAGGTTGAATAAGTGTCCCAAACAATGATTAGTAATACTAAAAGCTAATACATGTATTATTTTCTCTAATGCACCCTACCAAACGACTCCTAAAATTTTATGAATTGGCCAATCTTTGTAATAAGGTACTTATAAATGGACATAGCTGGTAGTTTCTCTATAAAAATTGATCAATAAAAGGGCAAAATTTGATTCTACTATTCAAAAAGGTTTACGTTTGTCCTCTTTTATTGTCACGACCCAAAATCCAACTAGTCATGATAGCACCTAACCCAACCTGCTAGGTAAGCCAATTAACAACTATCCAATTTAATGAGATTTATTGAGACAAGTAAATGATAAAATAACTGAACCTTTATATATTTGCCAAGGACTGGTGATACAAATCATGAGCTTTTACGATTTAGAGTTTACAAAGCTGGTATGAAATAAATACATCATTTATTTGAAATATACATGAACAGATTAACAATTATAAAGCTACCAAGAATAAAAGGCAGCTATGACCGGAACGCAGGTACATCTTCAATGCCAGCTCCTGCCATACATAGCAAAATCAGCATCCAAAATCTGCACGCAAGGTGCAGAAGTGTAGTATGAGTATAACCGACTACATGTACTCAATAAGTAACAAACCTAACCTTATGTTGAAAGTAGTGACGAGCTGGGACAAAGGTCAGAGTCTAATACCAATAGCCAACAACAACTCATAACAATATAATAAAAGTTGTACAAGAAATAACTCAGAGATATGGTGCTCAACTAGTTCATAGTTGCAGAAAATAGTCATGCTTTTCAAGTATAACCGTAAAATCCAAATTTTTTACCGAAATTACTAAAATATGAGTATGTTTGAAAAAATGTGATTTTTTCCAAAATTTTCAACAGGTAAATATTTCATTATCAGATAGCACGAGGAAAGTACATCTTTATGCCTACATGCCAATGTGTATGAGAAGTCATGAATGACGTAATATCGTACAGCATGAGAAAAACGCATCTCTATGCATGCATGTCAGGTGTGCATGTCAAATGCAATGCAACACAATGATAAAACTATATGCATACTCTTAGAGTATCAATTCACTCAGTCCTCCCAATCACTCAGTCCTCACAATTATTCAGTCCTTCCAATCACTCGGCACTCGCACTCGGCACTGTACAGAGTAGATCCAGCCCAAAGAATCAATAGCAACTGCTCTCACTGTGGGTGTGCAGACTCCGAAAGGGCAGATACAGCCCAAGCGCTATAATAAGACAATCATGGCATGAATCAATAATACCTTCTGCGGTGTGCAACCCGATTCCATCGAATCAATAATACCTGTTGCGGCGTGCATCCCGATCCCATCAATATCACTCACAAACAGGCCCTCGGCCTCACTCAGTCATCAATCTCTCCAGTCTCTCAGACTCACAATGTCATAAAAATCAACCCAAAATGATGATATGATGTATCAATAAATGGCAACAGAGACTAAGACATGATATGCAAATGGATGAGTATGACTAAGTATATAACTGCAATTTAAGAAAATATCTCAACATCAGATATGACCTCAATGGATGCCAACAGAATAAGCATATAGACTAAACATGATTTCTAACATGAATCACAGCTCTATTACTCTAGCACGTAAAATTTTCATGAATAGAAACAAGATTAGGTCACTACACAGTACCACAGAATCAATCGAGTCATAATTCACACGGTGCACGCCTACACGCCCATCACCTAGCATGTGCGTCACCTAAACACCAAATACATATTACGTATATTCGGGGGTTTATACCCTCAGCACCAAGTTTAGAAGTGTTACTTACCTCGAACAAGCCAAATCTAATGCAGAGTAAGCCAAGCAATGCTCCAAAAATGCCATCCCGTGCCTACCGACTTCCGAACGACTCGAAACTAGTCCAAAGCAACTCAAATACATCAAATAATGCCTCAGAAAACAAACCCAATCAATAAAAGTCAAATCTTTAATCAAAAGCCCAAAGTCAATCCAAAATTCAAACCTGGGCTCACACCTCAGAACCCGACAAAACTCACAAAATCCGATAACCCATTCAATTACGAGTCCAATCATACTAGTTTTACTCAAATCCGACTCCGAATCGATATTCAAAACTGTAAAATTCACTCTATGAAACACTAGACAAAAAACCCAAATTTCTCTCTTGAAATCCTCAATCAAATTCCAAAAATAAAGATAGATTCATGAAATTTAATTAACTACTAGTAAATAACACTTACCCCAATACACATGGTAAATATCGCTTCAAAAATTGTCCCAATCCGAGCTCCATAGCTCCAAATGTGCAAAAATGGCTGAAACCCCCGAAATTAGAGTACTTATAATCACTGAACGAATTAATGAATCATGATCGTAGAAATACCATCACGATCGCGAAGAAGAAAAATGCACTGCCCCAGAAATACTCTATGCAATCGTGGAACAACCTTCGCGATCGCGAAGAACAAACAACACTGCCTCCAACAGATACTCTACGCGGTCGTGGGATTACTCATGCGGACACGAACTACACTGCCTCCAACCATCGCAAACGCGTTGAAGAAATTCTCCTCCCCCCAGCTTCTCAACTCAACTCTACACGAACGCAAGCTTACCCATGCGAACGCGATGCTCAAACCTCCAAAGGTACGCGAACGCGTTAGAACAGTCGCAAACGCGGAGATGGAAAAGGCCAGCTCCCATAATACACTATGCGATCGCGACCTAGTCTTTGCGATCGCGAATAAGGTCTGAGACACCAGAAAACCAGCAACCACATATGAATGAAAAATGGTCTGAAATACGTCCGCAACTCAGCCGAGCTCCTCGGGACCCCGTCCGAACATTCTAATAATTTCCATAACATAACACGGACCTACCCGAGGCTTCAAATCACGCATAACAACATCGAAACGACGAATCGCACCTCAAATCGAATTTAATGAACTTTGAATCTTTCAACTTCCAAAACTCGTGCCGAAACATATCAAATCAACCTGGAATGAGCTCAAATTTTGCACACGAGTCCCAAATGACATAACGAAGCTATTAAAATTCCTGGAAGCACCATACGAACCCGATATCATCAAATTCAACTGCTGGTCAAACTTATGAACTTTTCAAACCTTCAAATTTTCAACTTTCGTCAATTAGCGCTGAAACCTTCTAGAAATATCCAAATGCAAATCTGGGCAGACGCCCGAGTCCAAAATCACCATTCGGACTTAACAGAATCATCAACACTCCGAACCGAGGTCAAATACTAAAAATTCAAACTTGGTCAACTCTTCCAACTTTAAAGCTTCAATCATGAAATTCATTCTTCCAAATCAATTCCGAATAACCTGAAAACCAAAACTGACGATTCACACAAGTCATAATACATCATACGAAGTTGCTCAAGACTTCAAATATCTGAACGGAATGCAAATGCTCAAAACGACCGGTCGGGACGTTACATTTATATTAGCCAATCAAAAAAGCCTTTATTGTTACGTAAAAGTCTAAAAATAGCCCTCTTCGCTAATGGTCGTCTAATATGAAAAAAAGTTTTTATAATTTTTGCACGTGGATGTCACATGGCATGCCCCCTAGAAAAGTATAAAAGCCTCAATTGTTTTTTCCCCTCATTTGAATCAAATTTACCCTTTTACTATTCGATGGAATAATGTTACCCCTCTACTACTCGAGCAGGAGCAATTTTACTCTCCAAAATTTGTCTTTTCATTTCCTATCATTTCCTGTTTGGTTGTATTTGTAAAAATAAAAGTGCCAATTACAAGTAACTAAAAATATTACTAAAAGCTATTGGATTCACATTAGTTGTCTTTCTCTAGCCTGGTTATTTTATTTTATTTTTTAAAATAATTTTTCGTGTGTTAAGTTTTGTTTTGTTATATATGTAATTTTTTCTCTTTTGATTTCAGTCGAGAAAAATGACATGATTTCTTTTATATCTTTTTATCATTTTTGTTCTATGTTGCAGAACATATCCATTTTATTTAATTATAAATAAAAATAGGATTTCTAGGTAACAACGGGGGTATTTTTGATCGAATAGTATAACAAATGGCAATCTTAAACCTTTTCAAACAGCAGAGGGGCAAATTTGGCCCCTTTTTTTAAATATTAAAATATATATTTTCATCATATTGACATGGCAAAAATTATAATTGTATAGTATTATTTGTATTGTTTTTGAATATTTTAATTTTGATTTTAAAATATTGAATTAATAAAATTTAATTTAGATTCGAAAGTTAGTCAAATTTACTCTCAAAACGCGAAACACTGTAATTAATATTGTTTTCTAATCTATACATTTTACATTTTTCAATAGTTATGTTGTAAGCCAAGTGGATAAGTCATACTTATTAAATAGCAGCTAACGCAATAATATAAAGCATGCATGTGAACAATTTGAAAAGATCCTATTATACCCCTAAACAATTAAAAATATTCAAATATATGCTAACACCATATTTGGATCTTTATAATTTTCAGGGGTTTACATTTAAGAAGATTTTTCAGAAATTATTATAATTAAGTGGCTATTAATAACGTGCTATAGCTACAATATCCGTCGTAGCTACAACTTCGTTGATACTGTACTGTATTCCATGTATTCGCGCGACTGTATTTACACATTGAGGTAATCCGCCTAAAAAATAGGACTACAGTTGTTTAATTCTGTATTTCATGTATTCGCGCGATTGTTTTATAAATACAGTAAGGTAATCCGCATTAAAAAATAGGGATTGCATCTGTTTAATTCTGTATTCCATGTATTCGCGAGATTGTATTTATAAATACAGTGAGGTAATCCGCCTAAAAAATAGGGATTACAGGTATTTAATAACGGAAGGTGCAATATTGAATTGTATTCAATTTCACTATATTGAATTCAATCGTATTCAAACAACAAAAAATTAAGAAATAGGGTGTATACCAGTCTATTCAATTCGGCTGTATACACTATATTCAATTCAGCTATATTCATTCATAGCTATTTTACATTGTATTCAATTTCAGGTATCTGCCACAAAAAATAACCTTCGGAATACATAAATACAAGCGAAAATACAAAAATAAAATTGTATCATGTATAAAAACACTCAAATTTAAGTGTATTTGTACATAATACAATGTATTTGTACGTATGTGACTCAATATCCCAAAGTTGTCTACTACAATATCCCAAGCCCAAAGAGAAGCAGCGTTCCACTTTTTAATTTCAAAACGTTTAGGTTCTTAGTGGAAGAAGACGCAGCAGATGCTGATGAAGGAATTTCCTAAATTTAAACCAAATTCATTAGGTTATGTCCATTTTTAGCCCTTAATTTTCCGTAAAATAATACTTCGCTTATGCTTAATTAAGATCTTGACTTACAAAGCTCAAATTCACCCTAATCCTAACACGTAAAGGAGGGGGGGGG
>AWOL01S0000937.1:62584-75753 GCA_000715115.1 Nicotiana otophora
AGGGGGGAAAAGAACATCTCTCTACCTCTGAAGTTTCTTTTTTTGGGTACTATTTACGTACATCCAAATCAAAAAGTTCTTCCATAGTTTCATTCGAAGCGTGTTCACAAGAGAAAAAAATGAATATACAATCTGCTTCCTTCAATGAAGTTGAGATTGAAGTCTGTGATATTTTGCTCAATCTTAAGGACCTAATTGAAGAATCAGAGTCTCGCTCTCGTGTTTTACCATTTACAAGGAGTTCCAAAAGGAGAAAACCCGATAGGAGTTTAGGCCTTAATTATGATGTTAACTCATAATGTTCATCACCTAATTCTGTCCAGAGGAATAATTCACAAGTAGAAGACAGTGACAATAATATTGATTCCACATCCAGTACATTAAAATCGGATGTAACAAGTCCCGATACTCCTCTTTCTTTATCCCCTACTAAATTTGATGACAAGCCCATGCAATATTCCTACAAGAAAAGCAGTAAAAGAAAGGTATTGAATTATTAGTAAAAGTTTTGTCCTTTTTTCTTCTTTCTTGCTTGAGTTTTAATACTTTTGAATTCTTTGTTTATTAAATATTTATTTTCTATGAATTGTTGCTTATTGCAGACAAGCGAGGAATTGATGCATACTATAGAGAAGTTGACTCGATGCAGAGAATTGCTAAGAGGGGTGAGTTCGTGAATTACTTGACAAAAGTTCTGTTTTTATTTCAAACGATTATACTGTACTTTTCCCCTCTTTTTCTCAAATTCGTTTGCCTTTTTTTTCTTCTTTTTTTGTGGGAATTGTGCAGGAGGTGGAGAATGTACGGAGTTACTATAACAGCCAAAAAGCTTACAATCTTAAATTGAAAGCAATAAAAGAAAGTGTGAGTATGGAATCCTCCGTATCAGAGTCAGCTGTTTTAAATTCTTTAATTTTCTGAAGCACTTCTCACTTCTTCTTCTTTTTTTTAATGTGGGTTCCATATTTTGTTCAAATTGTTTTTTAGTAGTAATAACCTAACTTACTGGGTTGTTGCTATTGTTGTTGTTGAGAACATAATCTCCAATACACCAGTTAAACTAGGGAAGAAGTTTGGGTCGAATGAATATCTTGCATTCAAGCTTAAATATTATATTAAAACATATTTCGATGAGTGTAACGATTTTTTAGTATTAGATTTTGAGGGGGAAAAAGTGAACGTATGATACTTACCTTAGGTGTTGTAGTATCAAAGAAAAAAAAATTCAAAGTCTAGCCTCCTAACCAACTGTCTCTTTGACAAACATTCTTTCTAGTTAAGTTTTTCTCTTTTATTATTGTTTGACACAATAAATAAGACATCATCGTCCTCTAGACCAGTAAAATTTTAAAGTTTTAATATTACAGTTTGAATTATGACTTTGTATGAATATATTTATTTACTAGATTGAGTTGATTTATTGCTAATTGCAGGTAATGACAATGTTGATAGACCATGGGCCTGAGACCTGCCATAAGTTTCAGTATCCAATGGGCCAACAACCACAAGCTCAGCCCATGTACTCATCTGCTAATGGATTGGGCTCTGTAAATCATACGGGCCCACTAGAAATTCATGTTCTCTACGTCAATTTTGTGGATTGGGCTTTTGCTGAAAGAAAGGCCCAATTTGCAGAAGCTAGGAGGAAGAGGAGGATGAAAATAGTAGAAACTAAGAGATCCACTGGATTAATCAATAGGACCACAAAATGAGATAAATAAAAAATTAATTTTTCTTGTTACCCAATTTTAACTCTTTAATTATTTTTCTTAAATTTTTCTAGGCTGATCTAATGTATTATCAGATGACAAGGGGTGAGGTTGAAGCCAAATCTCACTCTTGAAAGTTGGAACATAACTTTTGGTAGAATTATGTGATGAGGAATTAGAAAATATAGCACAAGTGATTAAGGGAATTGTAAATGAGGGTATTTTTGGCTAGAACTTAATTGAAGTATTCGTTTTTGCATTTGACGATAGTTTTCTCTTTCATGTTGAATGTTCACATAATAACATAATTTTTTTTTGTAATGATAATGTTCGATCCAACTTACGCGCATTTTAATAGAAAGTAACTTGCCTGAAGAGGAGCCAATTGCTTAGCTAGCTATAGATACACTTGCAAATACATACAAAACACAACAATTGAAAGTAATGGATATTGCCAAATTTGTGAAAGACCTTGTTGATACAGTATAAGTTATTGGTTTAGTGTTATTTAGCATGTCTGTTATTTCAAAACGTTTAGGTTCTTAGTGGAAGAAGACGCAGCAGATGCTGATGAAGGAATTTCCTAAATTTAAATTGAATTCATTAGGTTATGGCCATTTTTAGCCCTTAATTTCCCATAAAATAATACTTCGCTTACGCTAAATTAAGATCTTGACTTACAAAGCCCAAATTCACCCTAATCCTAACATGTAAAGGAGAGGGAGAAAAAGAACATCTCTCTACCTCTGAAGTTTCTTTTTTTTTGAGTACTATTTACGTACACCCAAATCAAAAAGTTCTTTCATAGTTTCATTCGAAGCGTGTTCACAAAAGAAAAAAATAAATATACAATCTGCTTCCTTCAATAAAGTTGAGATTGAAGTCTATAATATTTTGCTCAATCTTAAGGACCTAATTGAAGAATCAGAGTCTCGCTCTCGTGTTTCACCATTTACATGGAGTTCCAAAAGGAGAAAACCCGATAGGAGTTTAGGCCTTAATTATGATGTTAACTCACAATGTTCATCACCTAATTCTGTCCAGAGGAATAATTCACAAGTAGAAGACAGTGACAATAATATTGATCCCACATCTGGTACATTAAAATCGGATGTAACAAGTCATGATACTCCTCTTTCTTTGTCCCCTACTGAATTTGATGACAAGCCCATGCAATATTCCTACAAGAAAAGCAGTAAAAGAAAGGTATTGAATTACTAGTAAAATTTTTGTCCTTTTTTCTTCTTTCTTGCTTGGGTTTTAACACTTTTGAATTCTTTGTTTATTAAATATTTATTTTCTATGAATTGTTGCTTAATGCAGACAAGCGAGGAATTGATGCATACTATAGAGTAGTTGACTCGATGCAGAGAATTGCTAAGAGGGGTGAGTTCGTGAATTACTTGACAAAAGTTCTATTTTTATTTCAAACGATTATACTGTACTTTTCCCCTCTTTTTCTCAAATTCTTTTGCCTTTGTTTTCTTCTTTTTTTGTGGGAATTGTGCAGGAGGTGGAGAATGTACGGAGTTACTACAACAGCCAAAAAGCTTACAGTCTTAAATCAAAAGCAATAAAAGAAAGTGTGAGTATGGAATCCCCCATATCAGAGTCAGCTGTTTTAAATTCTTTAATTTTCTGAAGCACTTATCACTTCTTCTTTTTTTTTTTAATGTGGGTTCCATATTTTATTCAACTTGTTGTTTAGCAGTAATAACCTAACTTACTGGGTTGTTGTTATTGTTGTTGTTGAGAACATACCCAATATACCAGTTAAACTAGGGAAGAACTTTGGGTCGAATGAATATCTTGCATTCAAACTTAAATATTATATTAAAACATATTTCGATGAGTGTAAAGAGTTTTTAGTATTAGATTTTGAGGGGGGAAAAGTGAACGTATGATGCTTACCTTAGGTGTTGTAGTATCAAAGAAAAAGAAATTCAAAGTGTAGCCTCCTAAGCAACTGTCTCTTCGACAAACATTCTTTCTAGTTAAGTTTTTCTCTTTTATTATTGTTTGACACAATAAATAAGACATCATCGTCCTCTAGACCAGTAAAATTTTAAATTTTTAATATTACAGTTTGAATTGTGACTTTGTATGAACATATTTATTTACTAGATTAAGTTGACTTATTGCTAATTGCAGGTAATGACAATGTTGAAAGACCAGGGGCCTGAGATCTGTCATAAGTTTCAGTACCCAATGGGCCAACATCCACAAGCTCAGCCCATGTACTCATCTGCTAATGGATTGGGCTCTTTGAATCATACGGGCCCACTAGGAATTCCTGGTCTCAACGTCAATTTTGTGGATTGGGCTTTTACTGAAAGAAAGGCCCAATTTGCAGAAGCTAGGAGGAAGGGGAGGATGAAAATAGTAGAAACTATGATATTCACTGGTTTAATCAATAGGACCACAAAAGGAGATAAATAGAAAATTAATTTTTTTTATTACCCAATTTTAACTCTTTTATCATTTTTCTTAAATTTTTTTAGGCTGATCTAATTTATTATCAGATGACAAGGGGTGAGATTGAAGCCAAATCTCACTCTTGGAAGTTGGAACATAACTTTTGGTAGAATTATGTGATGAGGAATCAGGAAATATAGCACAAGTGGTTGAGGAAATTGTAAATGAGGGTATTTTTGTCTAGAACTTAATTGAAGTATTCGTTTGTGCATTTGACGATAGTTTTCTCTTTCATGTTGAATGTTTACATAATAACATGATTTTTTTTGTAATGATAATGTTCGATCCAACTTACGTGCATTTTAATAGAAAGTAACTTGCGTGAAGAGGAGCAAATTTCTTAGCTAGTTATAGATACACTTGCAGATACATACGAAATACAACAGTTGAAAGTAATGGATATTGCCAAATTTATGAAAGACCTGGTTGATACAGTATAAGTTATTGGTTTAGTGTTATTTAGCATGTCTGTTATTTCAAAACGTTTAGGTTCTTAGTGGAAGAAAACGCAGCAGATGCTGATGAAGGAATTTCCTAAATTTAAACCAAATTCATTAGGTTATGTCCATTTTTAGCCCTTATTTTTCCGTAAAATAATACTTTGCTTATGCTAAATTAAGATCTTGACTTACAAAGCCCAAATTCACCCTAATCCTAACACGTAAAGGATAGGGGGGAAAAGAACATCTCTCTACCTCTGAAGTTTCTTTTTTTGGGTACTATTTACGTACATCCAAATCAAAAAGTTCTTTCATAGTTTCATTCGAAGCGTATTCACAAGAGAAAAAAATGAATATACAATCTGCTTCCTTCAATGAAGTTGAGATTGAAGTCTGTGATATTTTGCTCAATCTTAAGGACCTAATTGAAGAATCAGAGTCTCGCTCTCGTGTTTTACCATTTACATGGAGTTCCAAAAGGAGAAAACCCGATAGGAGTTTAGGCCTTAATTATGATGTTAACTCACAATGTTCATCACCTAATTCTGTCCAGAGGAATAATTCACAAGTAGAAGACAGTGACAATAATATTGATCCCACATCCGGTATATTAAAACCGGACGTAACAAGTCTTGATACTCCTCTTTCTTTGTCCCCTACTGAATTTGATGACAAGCCCATGCAATATTCCTACAAGAAAAGCAGTAAAAGAAAGGTATTGAATTACTAGTAAATGTTTTGTCCTTTTTTCTTCTTTCGTGCTTGAGTTTTAACACTTTTGAATTCTTTGTTTATTAAATATTTATTTTCTATGAATTATTGCTTATTGCAGACAAGCGAGGAATTGATGCATACTATAGAGAAGTTGACTCGATGCAGAGAATTGCTAAAAGGGGTGAGTTCGTGAATTACTTGGCAAAAGTTCTGTTTTTATTTCAAACGATTATACTGTACTTTTTCCCCCTTTTTCTCAAATTCTTTTACCTTTTTGTTTTCTTCTTTCTTTGTGGGAATTGTGCAGGAGGTGGAAAATGTACGGAATTACTACAACAGCCAAAAAGCTTACAGTCTTAAATTGAAAGCAATAAAAAAAAGTGTGAGTATGGAATCCCCCATATCAGAGTCAGCTGTTTTAAATTCTTTAATTTTCTGAAGCACTTCTCACTTCTTCTTCTTCTTTTTTTAATGTGGGTTCCATATTTTATTCAACTTGTTTTTTAATAGTAATAACCTAACTTACTGGATTGTTATTATTGTTGTTGTTGAGAACATAATCTACAATACACGAGTTAAACTAGGGAAGAAGTTTGGGTCGAATGAATATCTTGCATTCAAGCTTAAATATTATATTAAAACATATTTCGATGAGTGTAACGGTTTTTTAGTATTAGATTTTGAGGGGGGAAAAGTGAACGTATGATGCTTACCTTAGGTGTTGTAGTATCAAAGAAAAAGAAATTCAAAGCGTAGCCTCCTAATAGACTGTCGCTTTGACAAACATTCTTTCTAGTTAAGTTTTTCTCTTTTATTAATGTTTGACACAATAAATAAGACATCATCATCCTCTAGACCAGTAAAATTTCAAATTTTTAATATTACAGTTTGAATTGTGACTTTGTATGAATATAATTATTTACTAGATTGAGTTGATTTATTGCTTATTGCAGGTAATGACAATGTTGAAAGACCATGGGCCTGAGACGTGCCATAAGTTTCAGTACCCAATGGGCCAACAGCCACAAGCTCAGCCCATGTACTCATCTGCTAATGGATTGGGCTCTGTAAATCATACGGGCCCACTAGAAATTCATGTTCTCTACGTCAATTTTGTGGATTGGGCTTTTGCTGAAAGAAAGGCCCAATTTGCAGAAGCTAGGAGGAAGAGGAGGATGAAAATAGTAGAAACTAAGAGATCCACTGGATTAATCAATAGGACCACAAAATGAGATAAATAAAAAATTAATTTTTCTTGTTACCCAATTTTAACTCTTTTATTATTTTTCTTAAATTTTTCTAGGCTGATCTAATGTATTATCAGATGACAAGGGGTGAGGTTGAAGCCAAATCTCACTCTTGAAAGTTGGAACATAACTTTTGGTAGAATTATGTGATGAGGAATTAGAAAATATAGCACAAGTGATTAAGGGAATTGTAAATGAGGGTATTTTTGGCTAGAACTTAATTGAAGTATTCGTTTTTGCATTTGACGATAGTTTTCTCTTTCATGTTGAATGTTCACATAATAACATAATTTTTTTTTGTAATGATAATGTTCGATCCAACTTACGCGCATTTTAATAGAAAGTAACTTGCCTGAAGAGGAGCCAATTGCTTAGCTAGCTATAGATACACTTGCAAATACATACAAAACACAACAATTGAAAGTAATGGATATTGCCAAATTTGTGAAAGACCTTGTTGATACAGTATAAGTTATTGGTTTAGTGTTATTTAGCATGTCTGTTATTTCAAAACGTTTAGGTTCTTAGTGGAAGAAGACGCAGCAGATGCTGATGAAGAAATTTCCTAAATTTAAATCGAATTCATTAGGTTATGGCCATTTTTAGCCCTTAATTTCCCGTAAAATAATACTTCTCTTACGCTAAATTAAGATCTTGACTTACAAAGCCCAAATTCACCCTAATCCTAACACGTAAAGGAGAGGGGGGAAAAGAACATCTCTCTACCTCTGAAGTTTCTTTTTTTGGGTACTATTTACGTACATCCAAATCAAAAAGTTCTTTCATAGTTTCATTCGAAGCGTGTTCACAAGAGAAAAAAAGGAATATATAATCTGCTTCCTTCAATGAAGATGAGATTGAAGTCTGCGATATTTTGCTCAATCTTAAGGACCTAATTGAAGAATCAGAGTCTCGCTCTCGTATTTCACCGTTTACATAGAGTTCCAAAAGGAGAAAACCTGATAGGAGTTTAGGCCTTAATTATGATGTTAACTCACAATGTTCATCACCTAATTCTGTCCAGAGGAATAATTCACAAGTAGAAGACAATGACAATAATATTGATCCCACATCCGGTACATTAAAACCGGACGTAACAAGTCCTGATACTTCTCTTTCTTTGTCCCCTACTGAATTTGATGACAAGCCCATGCAATATTCCTACAAGAAAAGCAGTAATAGAAAGGTATTGAATTACTAGTAAACATTTTGACCTTTTTTCTTCTTTCTTGCTTGAGTTTTAACATTTTTGAATTCTTTTTTTATTAAATATTTATTTTCTATGAATTGTTGCTTATTACAGACAAGCGAGGAATTGATGCATACTATAGAGAAGTTGACTCGATGCAGAGAATTGCTAAGAGGGTTGAGTTCATGAATTACTTGACAAAAGTTCTGTTTTTATTTCAAACGATTATACTGTACTTTTTCCCTCTTTTTTCTCAAATTCTTTTGCCTTTTTTTTCTTCTTTTTTTTGTGGCAATTGTGCAAGAGGTGGAGAATGTACGGAGTTACTACAACAGCCAAAAAGCTTACAATCTTAAATTGAAAGCACTAAAAGAAAGTGTGTGTATGGAATCTCCCATATCAGAGTCAACTATTTTAAATTCTTTAATTTTCTGAAGCACTTCTCACTTCTTCTTTTTTTTTTTTTAATGTGGGTTCCATATTTTATTCAACTTATTTTTTAGTAGTAATAACCTAACTTACTAGGTTGTTGTTATTGTTGTTGTTGAGAACATAATCTCCAATGCACCAGTTAAACTAGGGAAGAAGTTTGGGTCGAATGAATATGCATTCAAGCTTAAATTTATATTAAAATACATTTCGATGAGTGTAACGATTTTTTAGTATTAGATTTTGAGGAGAAAAAAGTGAACGTATGATGCTTAACTTAGGTGTTGTAGTATCAAAGAAAAAGAAATTCAAAGTGTAGCCTCCTAACCAACTATCTCTTTGACAAACATTCTTTCTAGTTAACTTTTTATCTTTTATTATTGTTTGACACAATAAATAAGACACCATCGTCCTCTAGACTAGTAAAATTTCAAATTTTTAATATTACAGTTTGAATTGTGACTTTGTATGAATATATTTATTTACTAGATTGAGTTGATTTATTGCTAATTACAGGTAATGACAATGTTGAAAGACCATGGGCCTGAGACCTGCCATAAGTTTCAGTACCCAATGGGCCAACAGCCACAAGCTCAGCCCATGTACTCATCTGCTAATGGATTGGGCTATGTGAATCATACGGGTCCACTAGGAATTTCTGGTCTCAACGGTAATTTTGTGGATTGGGCTTTTGCTGAAAGAAAGGCCCAATTTGCAGAAGCTAGGAGGAAGAAGAAGATGAAAATAGTAGAAATTAAGAGATCCACTGGTTTAATCAATAAGACCACAAAAGGAGATAAATAGATAATTAATTTTTTTGTTTCCCAATTTTAACTCTTTTATCATTTTTCTTAAATATTTCTAGGCTGATCTATTTTATTATCAGATGACAAGGGATGAGATTGAAGCCAAATCTCACTCTTGGAAGTTGGAACATTACTTTTGGTAGAATTATGTGATGAGGAATTAGGAAATATAGAACAAGTATTGAGGGAATTGTAAATGAGGGTATTTTTGGCTAGAACTTAATTAAAGTATTCGTTTGTGCATTTGACGATAGTTTTCTCTTTCACGTTGGATGTTCACATAATAATATAATTTTTTTTGTAATGATAATGTCCGAATCAGTTTACGCGTATTTTAATAAAAATTAACTTGCCTGAAGAAGAGCAACTTTCTTAGTTAGTTATAGATACACTTGCAGATGCATACAACATACAACAGTTGAAAGTAATGGATATTGCCAAATTTGTGAAAGACCTGCTTGATACAGTATAAGTTATTGGTTTAGTGTTGTTTAGCCTGTCTGTTATTTTATTTTTTTAAGACAAGCATGTTTGGCTCTCGGCCAGCGATCAAATTCTGTATCTTTTTGTTACTTTGATAGCTTCTCTTTTTTGCAATAACTTATTATTCACCTCAAATAACTAACTCAAATCCTTATGTCGGCTTAGTCGAACCTCGTTAAACCCTTGTGTTGATGTTTCTTCTCTAGTTGCTTTGTGTGTTATTGTGTGCTAGTTAACCCATGATCTTTCGCAATAATTGGTATCAGAGCAAGGTTCGGATTTCTACATATAATCTAGGGTTAAAATGTCTTCGTCATCTTCAATGAAGTACGAAGTAGAGAAATTTGATGGGGGTTCTAGTTTCAGTCTCTGGAAGATTAGGATAAAATCGCCCCTAGTTTTACAAGGATTAGAGAAGGCAATTGATGAGGATTTTCCTGAAGAGATGAAAGAGACAGAGAAGGAAGCCTAAAGGAGAGGGATTTGAGTGCGATCTTCATGAGCGTTACAGATAGCATTTTTCGGGAAATTATTAAAGAAACTTCTGTAGCAATGGCATGGAAGAAGCTGGAAGATCTGTGGTAAAGTAGAATGTTCTATCGAAGCAGGGAAGCTCTAGGGTTTTGCTAACCAGTGTGAAGTTGAGTTCTATCTTTCCTTAGTTCATGCAAGGCTAACCTTTAGGTTTTTTCTTTCTAGAAAAACCTTTTTTTCGTCCGTCCACGAGGCTGTAAAAAAAGCCTATTTTTCGCTTTTCACAGTCAAAGTCAAAGGTTTGTTGGTGGCAAGATCGGCATGCCTTCTAGTTGTAGTTGACTTTAAGGCATATCTCATTGAATCAATCTTTTTTGCCACATTGCGTATAACGAGAATCCAACCCCCTCCGGTGTTGGCAGGCAGATGTATAAGGGCCAAAAATTGTAGATGAGAAGGATCCAAAGCGATGGCTGCTACAAGAATAGAATATTCCAAAGCATTCACTTCTGAAAGAATTTGAACTAATTGTGCCACAGTTGAGCGTTTCTGTCCAATTGCTAAGCTTATTGCTCTTCCAATTCAAAAATACTTGTCAGAAATCGCTGGTTGGGTTGGTCCGACCAAGAAAGGAAATGACAGATTGGTAATGAAAGGCAATGTACTAAGAAAGTTGTACTCCAAGTCTTTGGGTTGTTGAACAGAATCCAACCATACCGAAATGGATGGTACAAAGTCCTCCAGCTTTTCATACTTTTGGATACCTATGTTGTGGGGTTGGTAAGCCAGTTGAGGCCCGGGAGATGAGGTAAGGGAGAGAGAAGAAAAGGGAAGGTTCTGCTGAGACTCAAGTCCCCCTGTCGGAGCTCCCCGAACCTGAAGTGGAAGTCGAGAGGCTCTAAGAAATTGCTGATAACCCGCCTCTACCTGAAAAATAGGTTATGCAATCTTCATATTAATGAAAGTACACCTGTTAAAACTCACCTTGATGATTTTAATTCAATTATAATGGACCTGAAGAACATGGATATCAAATTGAGAGTGAGGATCAGGCCTTGATTGTGTTATGTTCTCTACCTGTGTTCTTGATTCTAGTTCTACTTTCCACATGTGTCCACACAAGAATTGGTTTGCAACTTACAAGCAGATCAGTAGGACTGTCTACGTGGGAGATGATAATTAATTATCAGTAGTGGGGATTGATAACATCAGATTTAGAATGTTCAATGAAATTATCAAAAATATTAAGTGTTGGCATGTTCCTCCAATAAAGAGAAATTTGATCTCTCTTTCGATATTGGATGATCAAGGGTATAAGTTTCACACTGAGAATGGAATACTTAATGTGTGTAAAGGATCTATGGTGCTCATGAGGATAAACTGCATTCTAAATTGTATCATCTTCAGGCCAGTATAGTTGAAGAGGAAGTTGATGTAGCTTCTGGAAAAAGTGATCTGAATCAGTCTCGGTTGTGGCACTTGCGACTCGGTCAAATTAGTGACATGTGATTATCTTTGTTGAGCAAGCAGAATTTGCTGGATGGGTAAAAAAATCAAGTTTTGAATTTTTATGAGCATTATATATTTGAAAAACAGACAAGGGTAAAGTTCAGCAAGAAGGCAGAGCACGAGACCAGAGACAAGTTAGATTATATACATCTAGACTTGTAGGGTCCAAACAGAGTTCCCTCCAAGAGTTGTGCCAGGTATTTTATGACTTTGATTGATGATTACTCAAGGATAGTGTGGGTGTATTTTCTGAAAATAAAAGATGAGGCATTTCCGATATTTGTTAAATGGAAGATGGATAGTTGAGAGGCAAACAGAAATAAAAGTTAAGCATCTTCGAACTGACAATGGGTTGGAATTTTGCAATTCTGAGTTCGATAAGTTTTGCAGCAGAGAAGGCATAGTGAGACACCACACTTGTGTCGGAACAACACAACAAAATAGTGTTACAGAACATATGAACAGAATGTTTTGTGATAGGGCACGAAGCATGCTTTCACACTCATGTGTTAGCAAGGATATTTGGGCTGAAGCAATCAATACAACTTGTTATTTGTTCAACAGATATCCATCCACAACTATTAAGTTCAAAAATCCTTTTGAGGTATGGTCTGATTCGCCTGTTGATTATTCAAATTTAAGGATATTTGGTTGTCTTGCTTATGCTCATGTGAGGGATGGAAAACTTGAGTCGAGGGCAAAGAAGTGCATATTTCTAGCGTATGAAACTGGAGTGAAATGTTATAGGTTAAAGATTCCAGGACTAATTATCAGTAGGGATATAACATTCAATGAATCTGCCTCACTGGACAGTTAGAGGGAGAAGGCAATAGCAGAAACAGATCATGATGTCAGTGACCGCATAGAGCTAGAAATTAAATCTCCACTACCTCAGCCCATTAGTTCTAAAGTAGAGGAAGTGAAGGAGGTGAAAAATATTGATACAGATAATAATATTAATGCACTTGTGTAACGTAAACCATATAGCATTGTAACAGGCAGAGAGAAGAGAGTGATCAACCGACCGCAAAGGTTTGTAAACGTAGTTGATGGGAATCTTCTTGGATACACGAATCCTGTGGGATTTGCTTTGGCAGTTGCAGAAATCGTTGATGAGTTTGAGTGTTATAGCTATCCAAAAGCTATTCCGAGTACATAACCAAATCGAAAGATTAGTGCTATGGCTGAGTTGATGTGTGCTTCAATGGGTAGAGCCCTTGCGAGGGCTGAGAGCAAGGTAGAGAGACGTTGTTCCTGTTGATGAAGAGAATTCAAGCCAAGGGGAAGATTTGTTATTTTGTGGCTTGAATTATTTCCTTGTATTTTTAGGAAACTCATAATTCCTATAGGTTTGGGAAAACCCATTGTCCTAATAGATTTGGGAAAGGAAAAGCTATTGCCCTTGTCAAATTGGGAAACCTTTCTCTTATAGGTTTGAGACTATTTGTGATCTATATATAGGGGTTGTAGTTGACAAGGTGGGTTGCTCTGATGGTAAGCACCCTCCACTTCCAACCAAGAGGTTGTGAGTTCGAGTCACCCCAAGAGCAAGGTGGGGAGTTCTTGGAGGGAAGGATGCCGAGGGTCATTTGGAAACAGCCTCTCTACCCCAGGGTAGGGGTAAGGTCTGCGTACACACTACCCTCCCCAGACCCCACTAGTGGGATTATACTGGGTTGTTGTTGTTGTTGTTG
>AWOL01S0000937.1:75788-121233 GCA_000715115.1 Nicotiana otophora
TGGCTTGAATTATTTCCTTGTATTTTTAGGAAACTCATAATTCCTATAGGTTTGGGAAAACCCATTGTCCTAATAGATTTGGGAAAGGAAAAGCTATTGCCCTTGTCAAATTGGGAAACCTTTCTCTTATAGGTTTGAGACTATTTGTGATCTATATATAGGGGTTGTAGTTGACAAGGTGGGTTGCTCTGATGGTAAGCACCCTCCACTTCCAACCAAGAGGTTGTGAGTTCGAGTCACCCCAAGAGCAAGGTGGGGAGTTCTTGGAGGGAAGGATGCCGGGGGTCATTTGGAAACAGCTTCTCTACCCCAGGGTAGGGGTAAGGTCTGCGTACACACTACCCTCCCCAGACCCCACTAGTGGGATTATACTGGGTTGTTATTGTTGTTGTTGTTGTAGTTGAGAATTCTAGAGATGGTATTGTACTTTTCTTCTCATTCATAATGGAAAACTCTTTCTGCTTCTGTCCCGAGGATTAGGCTTAACCGAACCTCGTTAAATCCTTGTGTTGATTTTTCTTCTCTATTTGCTTTGTGTGTGATTATGTGTTAGTTAACCCACGATCTTTCGCAACACTTGTACTTTACGCGATGTCTATACACACCTTCTGGTATTCCTGTTTCAAAGGGAGTACTTGACTAGTTGAAAAAAATATTTACTAACTTTTGGTGAGGCGCTGATGAAGACAACAGAAAGCGTCACAAGATATTTTTTATATTATGTGCCTACCTATTGAAAAAGGGGCTTTGGGTCCTCCCGCTCCAACACGCTTTCTAAAGGGTAATGCTTGTTTTTGTTTCCCAGAAAGAATATGAAAGATGAATAGAAGATAAGTAAAGAAAGAAACCTATTTATTTATCTGTGAAGAAAAATTTCGCTGTAGAAGATTGATAGTTTCAGAATAGTATGAAACTATTCCAATAGAGTGCCAGAAACTACAATGAAGCACCAACCTTTTCTATTTTAATCAGTCCTTAATATATCACATTGAGAAAAACACAATGTAGTGCATATTTTTCTCAACATACTATAATGCATCTTGCTTCGATCATTGTTAAACATTTCAATTTCCAGCCACAAAACAACGAATACAACAAAAAGTTCAATTGAAATATATAAAATGTTAAAGAAAACATAAACAATAACAGATCCACAGACAGAAAATAAATAAAGCAGTAATACTGAAATTTCAAAAGCCATTAGCCTTATTCATAATGCTCTTCAACCCCCTCCTCATCATATTCTTCCTCATCATCTGCAGTAGCATCCTGATATTGCTGATATTCAGCAACCAAATCATTCATATTACTCTCAGCTTCAGTAAACTCCATTTCATCCATTCCCTCTCCAGTATACCAATGCAAAAACGCCTTTCGCCTAAACATGGCCGTGAACTGCTCGCTCACTCTCCTAAACATTTCTTGAATAGACGTCGAATTGCCAACAAAAGTTGATGCCATTTTTAGCCCAGTTGGTGGAATGTCACACACACTAGACTTCATATTGTTAGGAATCCACTCGACAAAGTAAGACGAGTTCTTGTTCTGGACATTGATCATTTGTTCATCTACTTCTTTTGTGCTCATTTTTCCTCTGAATAAAGCAGAGGCAGTTAAGTAACGGCCGTGACGAGGGTCAGCTGCACACATCATGTTCTTGGCATCCCACATTTGTTGTGTGAGCTCTGGCACTGTGAGGGAACTGTATTGCTGCGATCCACGAGATGTCAATGGTGCAAATCCCACCATGAAGAAATGAAGACGTGGAAATGGGATTAAATTGACAGCCAATTTTCGCAAGTCTGAGTTCAGCTGACCAGGAAATCTTAGACAACATGTAACACCACTCATTGTTGCAGATATCAAATGGTTCAGGTCACCAACTGCATACAAAATATAGACATAAATTTAACATTTCTGTACTTAGCATGCTAGTTGTATAATTACTCCATCCGTTTCAATTTTTACGATGATGAACTCAAAGTTTTAAATTATATAATTTAATTTGAAAATTAGTTTGATATAGTAGATATCATATAAGAATTTAAAATTCTGTTTTGAAAATAATTAGGAGAATATTGGCACAACACTAAAGAGGTTATCATCATATATGACCAAGAGAGTATGAGTTCAAGTTGTGGAAACAATCTCTTAGAAAAATATAAAGTAAAGATCTGCCGAGCTTACTCAGACTCCGTGCATAGCGCGGGCTTAGTACATCAAACTGATCTTTTTATAAATAAATAAATAGAATGATGTATAGTATTTGATAACACCAAAGGGAGAACTCACAGCTTGGATTGGTGAGCTTAAGAGTCCTGAAACAAATATCGTAGAGGGCTTCATTGTCAAGGACCATACATTCATCAGCATTTTCCACTAATTGGTGCACAGAGAGTGTAGCATTGTAGGGTTCAACAACAGTGTCAGAAACCTTTGGAGATGGGAAAACAGAGAAGGTAAGCATCATTCTGTCTGGATATTCTTCCCTTATCTTTGAAATCAAAAGAGTTCCCATGCCTGAACCAGTTCCCCCTCCAAGTGAATGACAAACCTGGAATCCTGGCTCATTAAACAAACAGCAAATATTATAAACAAAAATGTCCCAATTGAGAATCTGGATAAAGAAAAATTAAACTTTCTATTATTGAAAATGTCCCAAGTCTCAAAGAAAAGCGTTTTTTGTACAGATTCCCAAAGATATATAGTAGTAAATATGTTGATTACACCATAAACAACATTTTAACAAAAGTAGGATTAAGTTAGAGAAACATTTTTTCAGAATTCTTGTAGTGCTGGAGAATTCTCATTCTACATACCTTAATTGTTCATCTCCAGGAAAACCATGGACCATGAATATATATATATATATATATATATATTGATAAAACATTCTAATCGTGTACTAAAATTAAGTTCTGACATTGTAAAAACATAAACTATGCTATATCGTTGTTTATATATTGTTTGCAAGTATAATCTAATATTCTAAGAAAAAAAGCACTAGGCAGTAAGATCTTTGATAAATTTCGAAAAGTCGAAAATAATAAGGTAACAGAATCCAGTATTGCCAGAAAGAATTCAGATTGTTTACTACTCCTACTACTTATAAAACAAGAGAGGAAGATATTTCACAATACATTCTAATTTCTTGTGCATCAACTGTAACTGATTATGTTTTATGGTGAAACACACATTAAAAAAAAAGGAACAGGAATAATGATGAATTTGTTAATTCAATCAGCGTATATATATAATGAATGGACGTGCAAGACAAATCCTATTACTTCTTCTATAGATATTTCTACTACATCAAAAAATTAATTAATTTAAAACGTATTATTTTATCTTTGAGCACCACCACAAGTTATAACAATACTTTTTGATAGGACTGACAGTACTCAGTACGTTTGCATGCGTTCACTCGAGCGTCATACGACAAAAGAAAAACAGATCACGGACTGTAGACATTACAACATGAGAATATTTATAAGCATTTACAGCTATCATTGTCGGCAGCTTATTTTTAATTATATTCTTGGCAGATTTACACACGCGAGGAAATCTAAACGAAAAGTAAAAAACGTAAGGAAAAGCCATAAAATCACCTTGCATGCAATCACAATTCTCAGCCTCTTTACGAACAACATCAAGAACAGAATCAATCAACTCAGCGCCTTCCGTATAATGTCCCTTAGCCCAATTATTTCCAGCACCAGATTGTCCAAAAACAAAGTTATCAGGTCGAAAGATCTGTCCATAAGGACCAGATCTAATGCTGTCCATAGTACCAGGTTCAAGATCCATAAGTACAGCTCTAGGTACATAACGACCAGCAGCAGCCTCATTGAAATACACATTAATGCGTTCGAGTTGGAGATCAGAGGCATCTGCGTTGCTAGCATTGTAACGACCAGATGGATCGACACCATGTTCATCGCATATTACTTCCCAGAATTTGGAACCGATTTGGTTCCCACATTGGCCACCTTGAATGTGCAAGATTTCTCTCATGGTTATTTGATTTGGGAGAGAGAATTAAGGGAAATGGAAATGGGAAGACAGAAAGAGAAATAGAGGAGAAATTATAAGGAGAGGAAGATATTTTTGGAGAGGAGTGGGACAACGTGAGGAGTTGTTGGTGTGAGACGACGGGGCGAGAATACGGACAGAAATTAAACCGCTGGCCGATAAGAGGGGGACAGAGGTCCCACGTGCGCACCGTCAACAACAGTTTTCATGTTTATTTTTCTTTTGGATTTAACTTATGTCGAGTAAAAGGTTTTTATAATATTAGGGGTCGTTTGATTCTAGAGAGGCACTGATTAATAATCCAAAGATTAAAATATTGGGTTTGTTATCTCGTATGAATTAGTTAATATCAAGAGTTTGATATAAAATTTGTAGAGGTACCCATAATAACAAAGCTCAAATTTTATCTTGGGATTATAATCTTAATTGCTAACTATCCCTTATTGCAGTTATTTTAACTTATTTGTAGCAGATAATTTGCCTTATTTTTAAAATTATTAATTTTATTTTTCATGAGCGATTATATTCATGAAAAAGTTATACTCTCTCCGATATATTTTATGTGATGGTATTTGATTGGGCGTAGAGATTAAAAGAGAACTAAAAATTTATGAAATTTGTGGCCTTAAATAACCCATAAGATATTTATTAGATTATAAATCAGCTCAATAAGAATAAAATAAAAAGTATGAAGTCATAGAAAATATCATACTTTATTTTTGAAAACATACTAAAAAGAAAAAAACAGTATAGCACATAAAATAGGACAGATGAAGTAACTTCTTTTCCTTTATGATTCAACATTTTTGTGGATTAACTATACCATATTCGGAATTCACTAACTTAATTAAATATTTGAATTCATGCAAATACCATTAATGGAGGAAAAGCGCTCCTTATCGAGAGCGTCGGTCATAGTTCAATCTTTTCATGTTTAAGGTCGTCGAAAAGAACAATGCAATGAGTTATCGTTGGTTATCTCTTTGGTTTCTTTCTAGTTGCTCTGATTTCTTAGCACAATTGTATACGGTAAAATTGGTTAGTGACAGTTAAACGAATAAAGAGATGACACGTGGAGCTGAAGACAGGTATGTTGTTGATGATGTTCACAACTCACCTCTATAGGAGATATGATACGGTCGTATGCAATAATAATTACCCAACTATGAGTCAGGGTCGAATCCACTGGGAGTTATGAAGGGTGTTAGGAGTATATATTTGAAGCAAGCAAATGGGTTATCTAAGATTGCACTTCCACAATAAGGTTTTGTTTTCTATTTCTATTGTTACTCTAATGAATGCAAGCTAAAGAAAATAGATTATAGATAAATATTTTTGAGGTTTTTCCAATTGGATTAAAGGCCAATCGTTGTGACCATAACCTAGGTGTTTGCCTAATGGGATAAAGATGTTTATACTTTTTTTGTTGATTGGGGTGTATTATAGCTCTCAACTCCACGTTACCCACTCAATACCTCTCGGTCAGAGAATGATTTTGCCCAATTTAGCTTTCTCAAGTCCAAATGGGTATCAACCAAAACAGTTGATAACAGCTCAAGTCGAGTCCTTATTATATCTAGTTTGAACCCTTTAATTAGGTTAATCAATCTCTCAATTAACCTAATTCCTTGTTAGCTAAGTTATCCTAGACTAGGTGCCTCTTTCTCAAGTAGAAACTAAGTCAAATAGGCATGAATCAATGTTTGCAACCATTAATTCTAAAATTTAAGCATAAAACTAAGCTAAATAATCAACACCCAATCATAAACAAGCATAATAAAATTAATCACTCATAAAGTTTACACACTAGGGTTGGGTCACAACCCTGGTAAAAATCTAGCTACTCATAATGGGATTTAAAGTAAATAAAGATGAAAAACTAATCAAAACTCATAGTGAAAGATTAAAATGATGAAATCTAATGTTAAAATACTCAAATAAGCTAAATCTTCCTAAAATAGAAAAGAGAAACGGCTACAGCAGCTTTGTATGTTCAAACTTGACCAAGTTTTTTGAAACTCGTCTATTTATACAGGACCAAATATTGCGGACAAAAATACCTATCGGGAGGTTCTATGACCGCACAATTCCATGTGCGGTCTGCATATTTCTTCAGTTGGCAGGAAGGTAAGTTCTGCGGCCGCACATTTCTGGATTGCGCGCGAGGCAATCTTCTGCGGCCGCACATTTTTGGACTGCGGCCACGAGGCAATCTTCTGCGGCTGCACAATTCTTGTGCGGTCCGCACTTCACAAAGGCTCATGGACCTGGTCTTTTTGTATACTCTCTGATCTTTGACTCTTAAGCCCAGTCCTGCGGCCACACAATTCATGTGCAGTACGCACATTGCTGAAAGTGCTGTTAGATTTTTCTTCTTGGTTTGCGGCCGCAGATGGAATTCTGCAGTCTGCAATTTCTTCTGTGGACCGCACATTCGTGCTTATGCGCCCTGTTGATACCCAATTTTGCCCTCATATTTTCTTAAATAATATATATACTTTCAAAACATCATTTTTTGCATCATTATTTAGTTTACAAATATATACGAGCATTTTCTATAATTTTTCACAATTTCTAGAATTTTTAAATTGATTTCCCTGTACTTAAATTACTTGAATGATTATTAATTATTCCTTCAAATTATTTTGTGATGACTTAGTTACCTAAAATTATTATTTGAACCTATAACACAGGTTTCAAAGATTTTACTTCATTTTTTATATAATTACATTAGTATTTTAAAGGCTATTTGCACAATTTTACAGTAATAACCCATATTCATACATAAATGCTCTTTATTTATATTATTTGTATCAAAATAGAATTTTATATTTTTTATAATACTAAGTTATTATTTTTAATTATTTTAGTGCATAAATAATATTTTTATTTATTTATTAATTATTTTTATAAGTTACGTTCGATAAATATTGCCTATTTAAATAATAGCCCAGATTTAAACTAATTTTTGGACCAAAATTGGCCCAGTATCCTTAGCCCAACCCCCTGGCCCAAGACCAAATGACCTCTATAGTTATAACTCGGTCGGGACCCGTTCCGCGACCCGTCTGCTTCTCCTCTAATCTTGGTCGTTGATCTCAAATGATCAACGACCCATAGCCATTCCCCCATTTTAATTAACCTAACCCACCCCAAAACCCTATCATTTCCTCCCAGATGCCGCCTTTGAATCCTCTCTTCTCCTCTCCTCAGAAACTATAGCCGACCTCTCAATTTTCTCCAAATCCATCTCAATCATGGATTCTTTCCATGATTTCCTTACCTTTTATGTGTTATCTCGGTACTACTTGCAAGGCTATGGTATCACTTAGTACTTTCCTAAATTTGGCAAGTACTATTTCTCAGATTTGGATCAGTTCAACTTCAATGGCTTGAATCTGGACAGTATTTAGTCCATATATATCATGACCAGACTATATGGATCCGATTAACCAGGATTTCCGGCCAATTTCCGATTTTTGTCAACTAGGGTTCACCTATTTTTTTCCTAATCCAATTTTTATTGATTCTGCATGTTATTACGTCCTTATTTATGTTTGATTTTACAGTGTTTCCTTGTTTACTTGTTCGATTTCTGTCACTATATAAACCCCTCCCCATTCCCCTTTGAGACGGATCGGAATCGCTAGATTTTCACTAAAAATTGGAGCTATCACATTATTGTTATCTCATTCTCTTGTTCTATACCTTGATTCTTGGCCGGCTGAAAGACAAGGCCACCGGGATTCGATTTTTCAACGTTTTCTTGGTGCGAGCACTGCCCGGGGTTCCTTTGAAGCCCTTGGGAACTTTGACGCATTGAGATTCTGGGTTCTTGTTCTTTGTTGATACTCAGAAACATTGTGGAATTTGTTCTTTCTTCTTGTCCGTTTAACTGGTAAGTCACTTGGCTTTGCAATTTTGTTCTTATGTGTTTATGATTCACACATTCTTACTTCTGAAATTCATGGCTTAATGTGTTTTGGGCTACTTTTGTGTGCAACTTTGATTAGTTTTGCATTTATTTTGAACCTCTTTAGTATTTAATTTTACTTAATGTTGCCAGTTCTGAGACATGTTTATGCCTAATTTGAATAATTTGAACCCTCTTAAGTGCATTAGTCTACTATGTCAATACCTGAATGCCTACGTTTGCTATTTGACACAAGCTTGCTTTCCCACTCTGTTCTGAATCTCTGTAACGACAGACTTGCACATGTAATGTATTCTAATCTATATTAAGACATTTTTTATCAACTATGATCTGCCCCCCTATTGATGTGTCTCACAGCATGTCTCTGTTTTACTTAATCCTATATCCTTGGTAACTGTTTGAAACCTTTAGAATGGTTATCTTAGTTTGTGTTTCCATACCATGTTTGATACTTTTCTGCTTTATGATATAAGTTAACATGGCTGTCTTATGATATTGTGATGAATCCTTAGCATAATTTGGACCTTTAAGTTTTAAACCTTTTAAGTTAGTGCCCCACTTAGACTTGTTTGATAATATGTACCTTAGTATGATAATCTGGTTGATCTTGTAATCTCAGGGAACTTGATTCTCCTCCAACTCTCAATGTGCTTTCTGCCAATGTGTTATTTTTGCTAAGTGTTGCACCTGCTTCTAAATCTTCTTGACCTTTTGATTAATTGTTCTGTGTTCTCAACTTTGCTATGTCTGCTTTCTAAACTATAAGTGTATTTCCTCAACTTCTGTCCCTTCACCACTGTCCACTCCCTCTCAATTGTTACCTATGCTATTCTGAACTTATCATTCTTGGCCGAATGAAAGCCAAGGCCACCAAGACTCTTACTACTGACCTCCCTAGTGTGAGCACTGCTCGGGGTCCATTTGAGACCCTTGTGAACTCTGACACACTAGGATTTGGGTCTTTTAGCCACTCTCTTTACTATTGAGACCTGAGCTATTATGACACTCAGCTCTTTCTTCCTACTGTCTACTGAATATGTAAACTGGTTGGTTTAAGTGATTTAATTTCTGGGTAATATTGGTCAATCTATGGCTGTTTGGTTTGGCTTGAGTTCTCCTATGGCTTCTGGGTTGTGCTGATGAATATAGTTCCCTATTAGGAATCTGGGTATGCTATGTGAGAGTTGTTGAAGGCCCAGGCAATGTTGGGTATTTTCTTTTGGGCTCGCTGTGGCCTACTGTCATTGCTTGTATAATATTTTACAATTACGTTTATAAATTGGGTCTGTAATAACTCTATAATGAACAATCGGGGTGATAGTGAAACTGGGGAACATGTATACTCTGATATTTGCATGCAATGGTAGAAAACATACCCATTGGATTCATGTGATTTACTTGTTATCCGACTTGCTGTATATGTCATTTAACTTCCACTCGTAGAAATCATGCCTTTAGGAAACTCACACACTCACATAACTTGTCTACCATCAAAGCACGGGTGTAAACCCTCTATTTATTCTACTGCTATGTGCTACTAGACAACATACAGGAAATAAATGACAGTGAACTTTCTTTCGATTTGTATGATTATAGCATATTCATTAGATACCCTGCCTATAGGATCTCACTAGATTATGTTCTATTTTCACCTATAAATCATGCCAATTGGACCTTGACTAATCAATTAGCTATTGTTATTGTTATTGCTCCGCCTAGATAACCTGCTCATAGAGGTAAAGTGTTATAAAATCAAGGTTCGATTGTCAATTGTTTGATTCATTCGCTTAATATTATTTATTCCCTTGTCAAGGCTGGGTTCCCAGAACTATTTTCATTTGCTTAACTATGCCACTATTAGATATCATGTCTGTAGGACAATGTCACCTTTCTAAAACTGGTATCTAAAACTAGTGTTAACAGCAAATGGTTTACTGCTTCCTCGTCTAAGCCACTAGAAGCAGTAATGTCATATATGCACGTTTGAATCATAGGTCACATAGAAACCATGTCTACAGGGCTTAATGATTTCTAATTGGCTTCAATTCTGAAACTGTCCGATGCTCGATGAGAGGACCTATTTTACGTGCATTTGTTGTCTAAGTATGGAGGCTAACTTGAGCCATTAACTGCTCTCATTTGAAGTCCAATTTATTTTGTATGTCGCCTAGTTTTATCATTTTGAGCAGCCTAAGTTAAGTCTAGAACCACCCTAAATAGAGGTCCAATGCCTCCTGGACTATAGGTATGGGACGGGTAATGAACGCATAGGGAACGACTTAGAATTGGATTAGAGTGCTTAAGTAAACAACTTTAACATAGCAATCGGGTAGTAGGAGATGATAGTCTGTGCCCGCTGAATAATATGAGTAACTCCCTACCTCAAGGGAGTTTCGAAGTATTATTTATGTTGCACGTGGTGATCCTTTAGGCTAAAAAACTAAGGACCCCCTCCCCCTATTTTATATGTTGTTATTAGATCCAAATAGTTGTATCCCTATATTCGTACTAAGATCTGCACTAATCATATTGTAATGAAATTCTTTGACCTTCACATTCCCTTTGTTTATTTGATCACTTAGCCTAATTGTATTCCACATAATCTTAAGTTCGGCCGGGACCCACAGTTATGGACTTCGAAGAGTGCCTAACACCTTCTCTTGAGGTAATTTGAGCCCTTACCTGATTTTTGGTGACGCTGACTAGTCTAACAGAGTCATTTTCGTAATAGGTGACCTAACGCACCTTAAAAACCGTTAGGTGGCGACTCTTCTTCCTTTAACACTTTACCTCCCACTCAAAAGAGTTGTCACAATGTCGAAAGCCTGCTTTCGCGAGAAAACGGGCCGCGACAGTATGGCGACTCTGTTGGGGAAATACTTAGGCTCTTACCATAATGAACCTGGCTTATGTGGATTATTTTCTTTGTTATAACACGCACATCCTTTCCCTTCTCCACCTTTATTTGTTTAAATTTATTTTAACATACACATCCCTTCCCCATTATTTGCTATGACTGCTCTTCATTTGACTGCTATATCATGCTCTCCCATCCCCACTCCCTTACTTGCTTTATTACATTCTCGCATATATTCCACGAACTAACTTCTTCCTTTGTCTTTCTTTCTTATGCTTTTCATGTTTTAACTTATTACCGTATTTGCTGCTTTTACATATTTATCATGCAAATACTTGGCAGCGTGTTATTATCTATGCATAAAGCATGCTCCACATCATACTCCACTCGTTTCAATTATCAACATAGCGGCACTTGATGAGTGTCCGCGCTCTTCCAGAATTACCCTTTTTAAATCGAAAATGCTTATTTGCGGTAGACTAGTCGATCAGCGGTGCAGTCGACGATCCCGTGCATTTCCCTCTCAAGTTGTCCACTTGAGAGTACCAGTCTAGACCATTCTAGAAACCTTACTCCACCATAAAATGTACATGCATCATGTTAAACCTAGTACGGGTTGTGACGTTGTTAACGTAATAGCCCGCTAAGATAAGCCTTGTCCAAAGTCCGATGGGATTTCCACAATCCCAATGGACGCCATCATGTTGTGTGCATTACTTGGAGAAAATATGCCAATATGTTGATCATTAGTGTGTAAATAGTCGAATCTGGAGGGGGAGAGGGGAAAACCTACACCATCATCCCTATGATCCTAGCTGAACTGTACCGCGCTCTAGATCGGTGCAAGTAGGGGTTCGGACATTTTGAAGGTTGTAATCTATTATTGCAAGTCTGGTTATTAGAACACTTTCAGAGGGGAGAATATAGTCAAAAGCTTCTGCGACGACCGTTGAATGACTACATAGCTTACCATCACCCAAAAGAAAATAATATTCATCCCAAATAGGTTTGCACAGCCCGGAGGTGCTGTAAGTTGTGTACGTTTCTTCAGCAATCTGACAGACGAGAATGTACATTGGATGTTTGAGTTGTTTTCCAGCAGCGAGTTCATCATCAGGTCGAGGGATACTACTCATTTAGTATTGATCGGGTTGCGAGGCATTTATCCTTATGCTCCTATAAGGGTAATGGGACAAGCAGGAAGAAAACAGGTCATACCTCGGGTTTCCAACATGGTCCAGTATAAGGCAAATTTCAAAGGGGACATCATTCCTTTCAAGTTCGAGGCACAACATATGTGGAACCAGAAGGTCATTGTGGAAAGAGAGACTATCGAGCCAGATAGGTACCATGCCGGTCATGTGTATTTCTATCCATCATGGTTGGTATATGATTTAGCGGGAGATGTCAAGCCAGAGGTCAATTTGGAAAATAGGATCATTGATGATGCTACCGAGGCATAGGTCAAGTATAGAAGGCTTCGCAAAAGGGTTTTTGAGTCTAAAGCTAGACATCTGGAACAACATAAAGTGGACATGGAGGCAATTAATGAATGGAAGGAAATCGCTACTAAGTCCACCGAGAGATTGGAATATTTGGAGCAAGGGTTGATGGAGTTTGAGGGAAAGATGAGGAAGAGGCTTTCAGATTGTTAGAACACGAATGGAAATGAAGGAGGGCATCTAGCAAAGGCTTACCTATTGTTGGATATGCGCGACCTGGGGAACTTGATTGACGGAGTCAAGAGAGCCAAGCATGGAGAAGGTCCCTTAGGGACCAAATAGATTTAGCAAATGACGTTCATTACTATTTTCTAGCTTAGTTTAGATTTCGATTGTAATAAGTCTAAACGCCATCAGTAACTTCATTATTATTGTTGATTTAGTAAAAGTTTGGCTCGTTTTCACATTAATGAAATGACGCAATATTGGCATCAATTTTCTCCGAGTCTATGTGTTGCTTAGGCCTACCTCGGGCACAATGGGGTCCCTAATTAGGACGTGAATTATTGCATGATTTTATAGAACATGTTTAAATATTACAAACATTCTTTCAAATATCCTTACTGACTTGGTTACCTTTGTTTGTTTTTCTTTCTATTGATTATTCCCATTTCCCAAGGTTGGTTCGTGCATACTGGCATAATCTACATATCACACTAGATCCAGAGGTCCTCCACCTCCTCCTCCACTAAGTGATCTTAAAGGTAGAAGCAAAGGGAAAGGAAAAATGGATGATTTGAGCGGTATCAGAAAAGACAATGCTACTATAGCAGAAAACGTTGAAACTTCAGATAGCCGAAGTATTCTGGAACATAACGAATTGGTCTTACGCCTGGAACAAAAACTCCTGGAGCTACAAGGAGAACTGGAGCAGGTTCGAAACTTGGCAAATCTTTCCCTCACCCTAAACGTCCCTGATATCAACCAACAAAATCCAAATGCCCAAAACCCGGCACCACCCCAAAACACGCAGAACCAAAATCCACCGTTGAATCCTCCCACACCACATCAATACACCACAGCTCCTCAGAACCACAATCCTCCACCAATACCTACTCCTCAACAAAACCACCATCATCCGACTCAATACCCACAAACCACCACTTATCACGCTCCCCAGAACGCGCCACAACCTACTCTTGATCCCCAAAACTCAACCAATGACCACCCTTATGCCCAGATTCCCGAAGTTCAGCAAAGCAATCCCATATATGTGAAAACTTTACCTTATACCCCACAACAAACCCTATATATATCAGAATCAACCGAGAAGGACCTGCTCATCAAGAACATGGCGGAAGAACTCAAGAAGCTCACTGGCAGAGTTCAGAGCGTCGAAGGTGGTAAGGGCATTACAGGTTTGAATTATGAGGACTTATGCATTCAACCAGATGTGGAACTGCCCGAAGGTTACAAACCTCCCAAGTTCGAAATGTTCGATAGAACTGGTGATCCGAAGGTACATCGAAGGACATATTGTGACAAACTTGTAGGAGTGGGAAAAGATGAATGAATCCGTATGAAGTTGTTCATGAGAAGCCTCACAGGAGATGCTTTGTCTTGGTACATTAGTCAAAACCCGAAGAAGTGGGTTAATTGGGTGAGCATGGCGTCAGATTTCATGGATAGATTTAGGTTCAACACAAAAAATGCACCAGATGTTTTCTACATTCAAAATCTCAAGAAGAAACCAACAGAAACTTTCCGCGAGTATGCTACTCGGTGGAGATCTGAAACTGCAAAGGTAAAGCCAGCACTTGAAGAAGAACAAATGAATAAGTTCTTTGTCGGAGCTCAAGACCCGTAGTACTATGAAAGGCTGATGGTTATTGAAAACCATAAATTCTCAGACATCATCAAGCTGGGAGAAAGAATAGAATAAGGAATTAAGAGTGTAATGGTGACAAATTTCAAAGCACTACATGCCACAAATAAAGCTTTGCAGTCAGGAGGTATCTCTAAGAAGAAAGAAGTGGGTGTTGTAATGGTGGCCCAGGGTCCTAAGTCTCCTCTCACATACCAAACTCACCCCCCAGATACCAACAACTTGCCACCACCTACCACGCCTATAACCCAACCCGCATATTATCACTCATCACCACCCGCCCGCCAAAATTACCAAAAACCAAGAACAAACTTCGACCGCAGACTACCCAGACAATATACTCCAATCGTTGAACCTATAGACTAACTGTATGAGAGACTGAGGGTTGCTGGTTATGTCACTCCCATTCCCGCTGTTTTTATGGAAAACTCTTCTCAGTGGATTAACCCAAACAAGACATGTGCCTATCACTCAGGCATTAAGGGCCATACCATTGATGAGTATCGCACTCTGAAGGATAAGATTCAGACATTGATCGACACCAAGGTAATACAGGAAAAAGAAGCCGCACCCAATGTTCGTAACAATCCTCTTAAGGATCACAGAGGTGAAGGAGTGAATGTGATAGAGATCGATGAGGAATGGGATCCGGAAGGGTCGATTGGACTCATTCGGGAGGGGGGTGATCCTAAAACATCTCCAGTCACCCTCACGCCCATTGTGGTACAAACCCAAGCACCTCTTGAAGTCGAGGTAACCGCACCAACACCATTTGACGTTGAGGTAACCACATCCTTCACTGTGATGGTAGCACCCATGCCATCTTACAAGTCTGATGTTATATCATGGGATTATGTTGCGGAAGCGAGAAGGAAAGGAAAAGCAAAAATGGAAGAAACAGGTACAACACAAGGCATGACCAGAACTGGTAGGGTTTATACACATGAGCACTTGGGAGGAACAAGCAAGAAGCTGCATCTAAGCCGCCTGTCATTGAAACTGGCCCTAACAACCTTTGGAGAAAAGTGCAAGCAAGAGAATACTCTGTGGTTGACCATTTGAACAAAACTCTCGCTCAGATATCTATCTTGTCACTGCTACAAAACTCTGAGACACGCAGGAATGCTCTGATGAAGGTGCTGAGTGAAGCTTATGTACCCACCAACATCACTAGTGGGGAAATGGCCAACATGGTCGGGCAGGTACTAGAAAGCCACAAAATCACCTTTCATGAAGACGAGCTGCCACCAGAAGGACTAAGTCACAACAGGGCACTACATATCATAGTGCAATTTGAAGATAAATTCATCGCCAGGGTCCTGATAGATGGGGTTCAGTCTCAATATATGTCCACTGACCACTTTGAAGAGATTGGGTAAAGGCCTGCACGAGATACGAGCAGGAAGCATGAATATAAAGGCATTTGATGGATCTCAAAGAGCCACAATCGTAGAAATCAACCTCAGCTTACAGATGGGCCCAACTTGGTTTGATATTGAGTTTCAAGTGCTGGATATATCTGCTACCTACAATCTATTATTGGGACGGCCCTGGATACATACCGCTGGGGCAGTGGTCTCTACTCTGCATCAGGTCGTGAAGTTGGAATGGAATCACCGGGAGGTGATCATCTATGGAGATGGAAGTAATCCGATTTATACCAATCAGACTGTTCCGGTCATCGAGAATAGGAAGAAGTTAGGTGGAGAAACATACCATCACATTGAGTGCGTCAATGCAATTGAAAGGACAAATGGTGGAGCAACAAGATAGAAAGCATACTGTTATGGACAGGGTATGAGCCTGGCAAGGGTCTCGGCAAGAACCTTCAAGGGATCACCAAACTGGTACAGCCGAAGCATCATGGTACAACTTTCGGACTTGGGTACGAATATACTTGGCAAGAGTGCCAGGATTGGTCGCCACCATAGCGCGGTCCTTATTATCCGCTGGAACCACCGGTACCACATTTACACCAGACATTTCATTAAGCTGACATGATATGGGAGTTTGAGGAAGATGAAGCCTTAGCTGGCATAAGGAAGTTGTTTCTGGATGACGAAGACATGGATTGCAGTGCGATAGTTGAGGAGGAGGAGGAGGAGGAGGACCTTACCATTCAGACCGTTGAAAAAGGAGCTGCTCTCAAGAATTGGACTGCTGCACCATCCCGTGCTCGTCGAGTTCCTGGGTAGCCTGGCAATTAGCATAAATTATTTTAAAGCAATCTTTTGATCATCTAAGATATTTTTAGTATTTTGTTTTGAATGCATTTAGTTTTGAAATAATTGCTCGAGTCGTCGAGCTGTACTTGTTGATGTTTTTCAAATTTTATTAATGCATTGCCATTTTTAGTATTTATTGTTATTATTTATATTTTTTCTCTCTACAATATTATTATTACCTATCCCAATGAACCTACGACTGTGACATGTAATGAGGCAACGAACCATAAGGATAATGATTCAAAGGATCTGGAAGACGATGTAACACCTAAGGAAATTATCAGAGAAGTGGAAAACTTTGAAAACAAGCCTAAGTCTAATTTGGACGAGACTAAGACAGTTAACTCCGAAATGGTCAAGGAAACACGTATAAGCATTCACCTATCACCATCAGAGAAGGAAGAGTATGTCTGATTCCTAAAAGAGTATGCAGATATCTTTGCATGGTCCTACAATGATATGACTGGTTTGAGCACATCCATAGTGGCTCACAAGCTACCTACCAATCCCATGTGTCCACCGGTAAAACAGAAGCTCAGAAAATTCAAGCCAGATATGAGTTTGAAGATAAAAGAGGAGGTCACCAAGCAAATCAAAGCCAAGGTTCTCAAAGTGGTTGAATATCCGACTTGGTTGGCCAACATTGTGCTGGTTCCGTAAAAAGATGGGAAAGTTAGAGTACGTGTCGATTACCGAGATCTGAACAGAGCAAGTCCTAAGGATGATTTCCCGTTTCCTAACATACACATACTTATTGACAACTTTGCCAAGCATGAACTTCAATCCTTTGTGGATTGCTTCGTAGGATACCATCAGATCGGATGGATGAAGAGGATGCCGAAAAGATAGCCTTTATCACACCGTGGGAATATACTGTTATAAAATGATGTCATTTGGTTTGAAGAATGCTGGAGCCACCTACATGAGAGCCATGAAAACCATCTTCCATGACATGATACACAAGGAAATAGAGGTGTACGTGGATGACGTCATCATCAAATCCAGAAAAGGCGTAGATCATATAGCAGACTTGAAGAAATTCTTCGATCGGCTTCGAAGATACAATCTGAAATTGAATCCCGCAAAGTGTGCCTTCAAAGTCCTCACTGGAAAAATGCTAGGATTCATCGTCAGCCGAGGAGGGATTGAATTGGACCCGTCAAAGGTCAAAATTATCCAGGACTTGCCACCTCCGAAGAACAAGAAAGATGTGATGAGTTTCTTAGGGCGTCTCAACTATATCAGCCATTTCATAGCACAATCAACCATGATCTGTGAGCCGAAAATGCTGAAGAAAGATGCTGCAATAAGCTGGACTGAAGAATGTCAGAAAGCCTTCGAAAAAATCAAGGAGTATTTATCCAAACCGCTCGTTCTGGTCCCACCAGAGCCAGGAAGACCACTGTTTCTTTATTTGTCTGTACTAGATGGAGCTTTCGGTTGCGTTTTGGGACAACATGATGAAACTGGAAGAAAGGAGCAGGTAATATATTATTTGAGCAAGAAATTCACACCTTACGAAGCTCGGTACTCTTTGCTGGAGTGCACCTGCTGCGCTTTAACATGGATAGCTCAAAAGTTGAGGCATTATTTCTGTGCATATACCATATATCTCATATCAAGGATGGATCCGCTGAAATACATCTTCCAGAAACCCATGCCTACAGGAAAGTTAGCAAAATGGAAGATATTGCTGAGTGAATTTGACACCATCTATGTAACTCAGAAGGCGGTAAAATGGCAAGCATTGACAGATCAAATAGTAGAAAATCCTGTGGATGGAGAATACGAACCATTGAAAATATATTTTCCCGACGAAGAGGTATCATTCATAGGAGAAGATATCACCGAAGCATACGATGGTTGGAAAATGTTCTTCGATGGAGCTGCAAACTTCAAAGGAGTGGGTATCGGAGATGTCTTAGTATCAGAAATAGGCCAACACTATCCGGTATCCGCAAAACTCAGGTTCCATGTACCAACAAAATGGCAGAATATGAGGCTTGCATCTTGGGACTCAGGTTGGCCATTGACATGAGTGTTCAGGAGTTGCTGGTGATTGGAGATTCCAATCTTTTGGTGCATCAGGGTTTAGGAGAATGGGCTACCTAGAACACCAAAATATTACCATATTTGTACTGTGTACAAGAGCTGATCAAGAGGTTCACGAAGATAGAGTTTAAACATGTTCCGAGGATTCAAAATGAGTTCGCAGATGCATTGGCCACTTTGTCTTCCATGAAATAACACCCAGACAAGAACTTCATCGATCCTATCCCAATAGGAATTCATAAACAACCGGCTTATTGTGCTTATGTTGAAAGTGACGAGAATCCTTGGTTCCACGACATCAAAGAATACTTGGCAAAAGGAGAGAATCCGGAACATGCAACTCATACTCAGAAGCGCACACTTCAAAAGTTAGCCAACCATTTCTTTTAAAGCGGAGGAACTCTGTACAGAAGGACTCTAGACCTGGGATTATTACGGTGTGTCGACGCCAAGGAAGCATCCAAATTGCTCGAGGAAATACATGCCGGAACCTGCAGATCACACATGAATGGATTTGTCTTAGCCAAGAAAATACTAAGAGTAGGATATTTCTGGATGACTATGGAAATAGACTGCATCAAATATGTCCAGAAGTGTCACCAGTGCCAGATACATACTGATATGATACGAGTGCCACCCAATGAACTCAATGCAACAAGTGCACCCTGGCCTTTCTCCGCTTGGGGCATGGATGTTATCGGTCCAATCGAACTTGCTGCTTCAAATGGGCATAGGTTTATTCTAGTGGCCATAGATTATTCCACATAGTGGGTTGAGGCCTCATCTTACAAAGCTGTAACTAAGAAGGTCATCACAGATTTTGTCCGGGATTGCATTATTTATCGGTTTGGAGTACCAGAGTCAATCATCACTGACAACGCCGCCAAGCTCAATAGTGATTTAATGAAGGCCATGTGTGAAACTTTCAAGATCAAGCATAAGAACTCCACAGCATACAGGCCGCAGATGAATGGAGCTGTAGAAGCCGCCAACAAAAATATCAAGTAAATACTAAGGAAAATGGTAGACAATTACAAACAATGGCACGAGAAGCTGGCCTTTGCTCTGCTTGGGTATCGTACCACGATTCGCACATCAACTGGGGAAACTCCCTACTTATTGGTTTATGGTACTGAAGCAGTTATTCCTGCCAAAGTAGAGATCCCTTCTTTAAGAATTATACAAGAAGTTGAGCTCAGCGACACAGAATGGGTATAGAGCCGATATGAACAACTGGCTCTCATCGATGGAAAAAGAATGAATACGGTATGTCACGGTCAAATCTACCAGAATAGAATGGCAAGAGCTTTCAACAAAAAGGTCAGACCAAGGCAATTCGCACCGGGGCAGTTGGTGCTAAAGCAAATTTTCCCGCATCAAGATGAAGCTAAAGGGAAATTTTCACCCAATTGGCAAGTCCCTACATGGTTCATCGAGTATTAACAGGAGGAGCACTTATACTTGCAGAAATGGATGGAGAGATTTGGCCAAAACCTATCAACTCAGACGCAGTCAAGAGATACTATGTTTAGGATTGTTTACATTTCTGCATTTGATGTAACTGAACTATGCTTGACTTGATTCCTATTTAAGAGGGGATACATAGACAGCCCTGTGGGTTCGGTCACATCTTAATAAAATCTTCATTTTCCCCACGATCAGAAACTGGGGCAAGATTGGAAGTTCAGCCAACTTTGTCATATGCGGAACAGCCAAAAGTATTGTCAGAAGTATGCATTTAAACTGGGGTAGAATTTTGAGAAGGGCCCTCAAAAGTTTAAGGCAAAGAGGTCGCAATGTCTCTAAAATATGTCACAGTCATTGGCTCATCTAAATTACTTGATATCGCATACTAATACATTTCAAATAACTATATTTATCAAATGTATGCATATCTTTTCGAAAACTTTATTTCTATGACAGCCAGATGTTACCCAGGGTAACTCAAATAGGATCTCAAGGCAGAAGCAAAGATCGATCAAGAAGATGAAAGCACAAACCAACCTTTCCCCACAAATTTCACGATTTTTCTTTGGATGCAGGCATGATAAAACAACATTATCAGCAGATATCTACCTTCATGGTGACAAATTACCTAGCGCAGACACCTCCAGCTAAGAAATACTTTACTTTCTCACTGCCTTCTCATCATTTGCATAAGATTAAGCTCTACCTCCTCTTCTTGCATGAGGCTAAGCATTGCCTCTCTAATTGCATAAGGCTAAGCATTGCCTTTCTTCGCATGAGACTAAGCATTTTCTCTTCTTCTTGCATGAGGCTAAACATTGCCTCCCCAATTGCATAAGGCTAAGCACTGCCTTTTCCCTGCATGAGACTAAGCATTGCCTCCCTGATTGCATAAGGCTAAGCATTGTCTTTCCCTAAATGAGACTAAGCATTGCCTCTCTAATTGCATAAGGCTAAGCACTGCCTTTCCCTTCATGAGACTAAGCACTGTCTCCTCTTTGCATGAGGCTAAGCATTACCTCCCTAATTGCATAAGGCTAAGCACTGCCTTTCCCTTCATGAGACTAAGCACTGTCTCCTCTTTGCATGAGGCTAAGCATTACCTCCCTAATTGCATAAGGCTAAGCACTGCCTTTCCCTTCATGAGACTAAGCACTGTCTCCTCTTTGCATGAGGCTAAGCATTACCTCCCTAATTGCATAAGGCTAAGCACTGCCTTTCCCTTCATGAGACTAAGCACTGTCTCCTCTTTGCATGAGGCTAAGCATTACCTCCCTAATTGCATAAGGCTAAGCACTGCCTTTCCCTTCATGAGACTAAGCACTGTCTCCTCTTTGCATGAGGCTAAGCATTACCTCCCTAATTGCATAAGGCTAAGCACTGCCTTTCCCTTCATGAGACTAAGCACTGTCTCCTCTTTGCATGAGGCTAAGCATTACCTCCCTAATTGCATAAGGCTAAGCACTGCCTTTCCCTTCATGAGACTAAGCACTGTCTCCTCTTTGCATGAGGCTAAGCATTGCATCCCTAATCGCATATGGCTAAGCACTGCCTTTCCCTGCATGAGACTAAGCATTGTCTCCTCTTTGCATAAGGCTAAACATTGCCTCCCTAATTCCATGAGGCTAAACATTGCCTCCCTAATTGTATAAGGCTAAGCACTGCCTTTCTTCGCATCGAGACTAAACATTGCCTCCCTAATTGCATAAGGCTAAGCACTGCCTTTTCCTCGCATAAGATTAAATACTATCTCTATTACGCTATCTAAGACCTAGCACTATCCTCTACTCACCTAGGGCTAAGCACTGCCCTCATCTTACACAAGACTAAGCCTTGTCTTGTCTCATTTCGCATATGACCAAGCATCATATCTTTACATTTCATGGGCTGAAATATCGCCAGTTTGTCCAAAAGCGCCATAGTCCGAAGTCATCATCCTCATAGCCGGGAGACACCATTCCATGGCTTGAGGATTCTCAAAAGTGCACATCATTATTTAAAGGCGTCATAGTCCAGAGGCACCATACTCATGGTCCGAGGACATCATTTCATGGCCTGCGAATCCCTTCATTACACGATTCATGGCCCAGGACGTCATGGTATAAGGACATCATCCTCACCGTCCAAAGACAACCTTCATGGTCCAAAGGGAATTTGCACCACGTTTAAATTCTCGTGATAACCCGTATATACTCGCATGCGCTATGTTTTAAGTTTTGCAGGTAATCCAGGAGGTAACCGTTCTCCAAACGGGAGCAATCTTCACTCCGGTTTCCATTCACAATGTTCACATCCTGTAATTAGTTCAAACATAACCGACCACCATCAATTACCCACCTTTTACTCTATGACTGTTCAGATATTTGCTCGGTGATACGTCTGTAACGTTTCAAATTCACATTCATGACTCCGCATAAATTCATCTGATACTATCCTACCCAAAAGAACCTTTTCCGAAACATACAACTATTCCTATAGAAACTCCATCGGTTTCACTCACCGTTGGATCCAGAACTGCACACGACCCAATTCTCGTAACACCAGGGATATGTAGGCAACTCAGAACCAGGGTTCGACCCCCAATATTTTAAATCACATCATTCCACACTCAATTCGGCCAAAATTGGTCATTATTTTCTTTATCCGATAACTCTTTCATCATTCACGGGTAAAGAGGGGCAGCTGTTGATACACAATTTTGCCCTCATATTTTTTAAAATAATATATATACGTTCAAAACATCAATTTTTGCATCATTATTCAGTTTACAAATCTATACGAGCATTTTCTATAATTTTTCAGAATTTTTAGAGTTTTTAAATTGATTTCCCTATACTTAAATTACTTGAATAATTATTAATTACTCCTTCAAATTATTTTGTGATGACTTAGTTACCTAAAATTATTATTTGCACCTATAACACAAGTTTCAGATATTTTACTTTATTTTTTTATATAATTACATTAGTATTTTAAAGGCTATTTGCACAATTTTGCAGTAATAGCCCATATTCATACATAAATGCTCTTTATTTATATTATTTGTGTCAAAATAGCATTTTATATTTTTTATAATACTAACTTATTATTTTTAATCATTTTAGTACATACATAATACTCTTATTTATTTATTAATCATTTTTATAAGTTACTTTCGATAAATATTTCTTTTTTAAATAATAGCCCAGATTTAAACTAACTTTTGGACCAAAATTAGCCCAACTCCCTGGCCCATGACCAAATGACCCCTTTAGTTATTACCCGGTCGGGACCCATTCAGCGACCCGCCCGCTTCTCCTCTAATCCTGGCCATTGATCTCAAATGATCAACGGCCCATAGCTATTTCCCCGTTTTAATTAACCTAACCTGCCCCAAAACCCTATCATTTCCTCCCAGATGCCGCCTTTGAATCCTGTCTTCTCCTCTCCTCAGAAACCCTAGCCGACCTCTCAATTTTCTCCAAATTCGTCTCAAAAATGGATTCTTTCCATGATTTCCTTACCTTTTATGTGTTATCTCGGTACTGCTTGCAATGCTATGGTATCACTTAGTACTTGCCTAAACTTGTCAAGTACTATCTCTCAGGTTTGGGTCCGTTCAACTTCAATCGCTTGAATCTGGACAGTATTTAGTCCATATACATCATGACCAGGCTATATGGGTCCGATTAGCCAGAATTTTCGGCCAATTTTCGATTTCTGTCAACTAGGGTTTACCTATTTTTTTTCCCTAATCCGGTTTTTATTGATTCTACATGTTATTACTTCCTTATTTATATTTGATTTTACAGTGTTTCCTTGTTTACTTGTTCGATTTCTGTCACTATATAAACCCCTCCCCATTCCCCTTCGAGACGAACCAGAATCGCTAGATTTTCATTAAAAATTGGAGCTATCACTTTATTATTCTCTTGTTCTCTTGTTCTATACCTTGATTCTTGGCCTGTTGAAAGTCAAGGCTACCGGGATTCAACTTTTCAACCTTTTCTTGGTGCGAGCACTGCCCGGGGTTCCTTTGAAGCCCTTGGAAACTTTGACGCATTGAGATTCTGGGTTCTTGTTCTTTGTTGATACTCAGAAAAATTGTGAAATTTGTTCTTTCTTATTGTCTGTTTAACTTGTAAGTAACTTGGCTTTGCGATTTTGTTCTTATGTATTTATGATTCGCACATTCTTACCTCTGAAATTCATGGCTTAATGTGTTTTGGGCTACTTTTGTGTGCAGCTTTGATTAGTTTTGTATTTGTTTTGAACCTCTTTAGTATTTAATTTTATCTAATGATGCCAGTTCTGAGACATGTGTATGCCTAATTTGAATAATTTGAACCCTCTTAAGTGCATTAGTCTACTATGGCAATACCTGAATGCCTACGTTTGCTATTTGACATGAGCTTGCTTTCCTACTCTGTTTTGAATCTCTGTAACGACAGACTTGCACATGTAATGTGTTCTAATCTATATTAAGACCTTTTCTATCAACTATGATCTGCCCCATGTTGATGTGTCTCACGTCATGTCTCGGTTTTGCTTAATCATATATCCTTAGTAACTGTTTGAAACCATTAGAATGGTTATCTTAGTTTTTATTTCCATACCATGTTTGATACTTTTCTACTTCATGATATAAGTTAACATAGTTGTCTTATGATATTGTGATGAATCCTTAGCATAATATGGACCTTTAAGCTTTAAACATTTTAAGTTAGTGCCCCACTTATACTTGTTTGAAAATATGCACCTTAGTATGATAATCTGATTGATCTTGTAATCTCAGGGAACTTGATTCTCCTCCAACTCCCAATGTGCTTTCTGCCAATGTGTTATTTTTGCTAAGTGTTGCACCTACTTCTAAATCTTCTTGACCTTTTGATTAACTGTTCTGTGTTCTTAACTTTGCTATGTCTGCTTTCTAAACTATAAGTGTATTTCCTCAACTTTTGTCCCTTCACCACTGTCCACTCCCTCTCATTTGTTACCTGTGTTATTCTGAACCTATCATTCTTGGCCGGCTGAAAGCCAAGGACACCAAGACTCTTACTACTGACCTCCTTAGTCTGAGCACTGCTCGGGGTCCATTTGAGGCCCTTGTGAACTCTGACACGCTAGGATTTAGGGTCTTTTAGTCACTCTCTCTACTACTGAGACCTGAGCTATCTCTGACACTCAGCTCTTTCTTCATACTGTCTACTGAATATGTAAACTGGTTGGTTTAAGTGATTCAATGTCTGGGTAATATTGGTCAATCTATGGCTGTTTGGTTTGGCTTGAGTTCTCCAATGGCTTCTGGGTTGTGCTAATGAATGTAGTTCCCTGTTGGAAATCTGGGTATTCTATGTGAGAGTTGTTGAAGGCCAAGGCAATGATGGGTATTTCCTTTTGGGCCCGCTGTGGCCTACTGTCATTGCTTGTATAATATTTTACAATTACGTTTATAAATTGGGTCTGTAATAACTCTTTAATGAACAATCGGGGTGATAGTGAAACTGGGGAACAGGTATACTCTGATATTTGCATGCAAGGGTAGAAAACATACCCATTGGATTCATGTGATTTACTTGTTATCCGACTTGCTGTATATGCCATTTAAATTCCACTGGTAGAAATCATGCCTTTAGGAAATTCACACACTCACATAACTTATCTACCATCAAAGTACGGGTGTAAACCCTCTATTTATTCTACTGCTATGTGCTACTAGACAACATACAGGAAATAAATGACAGTGAACTTTCTTTCGATTTGTATGATTATAGCATATTCATTAGATACCCTGCCTATAGGATCTCACTAGCTTATGCTCTATTTTCACCTATAAATCATGCCAATTGGACCTTGACTAATCAATTAGCTACTGTTATTGTTATTGCTCCGCCTAGATAACCTGCTCATAGAGGTAAAGTGTTATAAAGTCAAGGTTCGATTATCAATTGTTTGAGATATGGCCTATAGGATACTGTCATTCGCTTAATATTATTTATCCCCTTGTCAAGGCTGAGTTCCCAGAACTATTTTCATTTGCTTAACTATGCCACTATTAGATATCATGTCTGTAGGACAATGTCACCTTTCTAAAACTGGTATCTAAAACCAGTGTTAACAGCAAATGGTTTACTGCTTCCTCGTCTAAGCCACTAGAAGCAGTAATGTCATATATGCACGTTTGAATCATAGATCACATAGAAACCATGTCTATAGGGCTTAATGATTTCTGATTGGCTTCAGTTCTGAAATTGTCCGATGCTCGATAAGAGGACCTATTTTACGTGCATTTGTTGTCTAAGTATGGAGGCTAACTTGAGCCATTAACTGCTCTCATTTGAAGTCCAATTTATTTTGTATGTCGCCTAGTTTTATCATTTTGAGCAGCCTAAGTTAAGTCTAGAACCAACCTAAATAGAGGTCCAATGCCTCCTGGACCATAGGTATGGGACGGGTAATGCACGCATAGGTCACGACTTAGAATTGGATTAGAGCGCTTAGGTAAACAACTTTAACATAGTAATCGGGTAGCAGGAGCTGATAGTCTGTGCCCGCTGAATAATATGAGTAACTCCCTACCTCAAAGGAGTTGCGAAGTATTATTTATGTTGCACGGAGTGACCCTTTAGGCTAAAAAACTTAGGACCTCCCCCTCCCCCTCTTTTATATGTTGTTATTAGATCCAAATAGTTTTATCCCTATATTCGTACTAAGATCTGTACTAATCATGTTGTAATGAAATTCTTTGACCTTTACATTCGGTTTGTTTATTTGATCCCTTAGCCTAATTGTAATCCACATAATCTTAAGTTCGGCCGGGACCTACAGTTGTGGACCTCGAAGAGTGCCTAACACCTTCTCTTTGAGGTAATTTGACCCCTTACCCGATCTTTGGTGACGCTGACTAGTCAAACAGAGTCATTTTCATAATAGGTGCCCTAACGCACCTTAAAAACCGTTAGGTAGCGACTCTTATTCTTTTAAAACTTTACCTCCCACTCAAAAGAGTTGTCACAATGTCGAAATCTCGCTTTCGCGAGAAAACGGGTCGCGACACGCCCTTTATTGCCTTATATTTTGGAACACTCCTTTATGAGTTAGATTTCATCTCGAGAGACCAAACTTCCAGCATTCCTGCAATTTGCACAATTTCATTAGTTTCGGGAATACAATTCAATACTTTCGGAGTAAAACAAAAGCTAAAAGGTACTAATAAGCAGTCAAAATTCCCACTTATCAAATATGAGTCAGGAAATAGTCAATATTGGTTGTGAGCATGTGACCAGTGCTGGATGAGCCCCAAATATAGAGTATTCGACGACAAAGGTTCAAAGTATTGACACCAGGTAGCATACAATGAGCGGCCGTTACAGAGAATATCTGCATTTATAACCAATTATTATGCAACCATCAATGACAGTTTTATTCGCATTCAAGAGGAGCTTAATTTGAGGGTCTTGTCTCCCTAAATATAGTTATAAATAGGAGAATTCACATCCATTATAGACACGAAATATTATGTATAAAAAGCTATACTCTGCTCTCATTTTATAATATTATTCTCAGTCTTTGTTGAATATTATTCTCACTTTTGCCACCGGAAAGACTAAGTTCATAGCCAGGTTCATATTTTCTTTAATTTCATTTCATAATCTTATTTTTGTTCTTATTTATTTACTATTTTTGAGTCAAATCGATTCACTTGTCTATAAATCACGCTATAAATTTAACTGTACCGTTTTACGGGTAAACAATTTGGCGCCCACCGTGAGGAATAGACAATTGTGTAATTTCTTTGATCCGTTCGTTTGTTACCAACTAGTTTTGATTCATTCCTTAGTAAAAGAAAAATTAGATATGGCAGCTAATGATGTCAACAATGTCCACAATGTTGGAGCACACAATGAACGGGAAGATGACTTCCAGCGTGATGATTCAACTAGTAAAACCTGCAACGAAGGAGATGAGGCGACCCCAGTACGCGAAGGCCAGTATCCTCGACATGTGAGGGGTCCAACTCCTGATGATGCTGAGGATGAGCACGTTGTTGAAACAATCAAAATCCTGAGAGAATAACAAAAGGAGATTATGGATCACCTCTCTCAAGGCAAGATCGGGTGATGACGGAATTAAAGCAGGCATTATCGGGTGATTCCAATAATACTAACGGAAGGGCTCTAGTTCTTCCCAGCATTCCCGCAAATCAAATGGCTCAGAGACCAATAACGACACTCCAAGGGAGGAGGTCAATTTCGACGAGGCCGGAGGTACGTGTAGTGGATATGGGAAAAACAACTTAAATAACCCTTTCAAAACCGAGCTCATGAGATTCATGAGAGAAATGAATGAATAAATGGATCAGAATGCAAAAGAATTTCATGCTCGGATTGATCAGATCCCGGGAGAGCCGTTGGTGTTAAAAGGACCAGATTTAAAGAAGTATACACAGTTGTCGTTTAAACTAAGTGCGGCACCAGAGTTGATTCCAGAGAGGTTTAAGATGCCAGACATACCAAAATATGATGGGACTTCAGATCCACAGGAGCACATCACGACCTACACTGCGACAGTAAAGGGAAACGACTTGGCCCGGCATGAGATCGAATCGGTTTTGTTTAAGAAGTTTGGCGAACCCCTTACGAAGGGTGCCTTAACTTGGTATACCCTATTACCTGAGAATTCTATTGATTCTTTTGAAATATTTGCAGATTCATTTATCAAAGACCATGTTGGGGCAAGAAAGGTCCAGGCCAGGAAGGCGGATATATTCAGAATATCGCAAGGAGAATCTGACTTGTTGTGGGAGTTCGTGATCCGATTTCAGAAAGAAAATATTTTTGTTACCAGCAGTACTGGATGAGTGGGCAGTGGAGGTATTCATAAAGGTTTTCAACCCTATGAGCTTTGATGCCTCCCAAAAGTTAAAGGAGAGCTTACTTGAATTTCAGGCGGCCATATGGGTAGATGTTCACAATTGCTACGAGTCGAAAATAAGAATAGAAGATGATCAACTTGGTTCCTCGGTGTCTTCCAAAGGAAGAAATTGTGATCGGAATCAAGATAATTTGAAAAATGATTTTGATGCAGATCGGAGACCGTCTAGAAGTCGTTTTCAGCCTTACGAGAGGGCCGATAGGCATGGTAATTGTTGATACCCAATTTTGCCCTCATATTTTTTCAAATAGTATATATACTTTCAAAACATCATTTTGCATCATTACATAATTTACAAGGGTTATATAAGTATTTTTTATAATTTTTAAAGCTTTAAAAATTAATTTTTTCTTGCATTTTAATTGTTCAAATTATTTATTATTCCTTCAAATTATTTTGTGATGCCTTAATTATCCAAATTTATTATATACACCCACATGTATGTTTTAAAATATTTTTAATTCACATAATTATATTTGTATTTTTGAGCTATTTATGTAATTTTGCAATAACAACCTATATTCTATACATGATCGTATTTATTATATTATTTATACTAAAATAGCATTTCTTATATTTTTATAATATTAAGATATTATTTTTAAGTATTTTACTGCATAAATAATATTTTTTACTCTCTATTAATCATTTTTATAATTTATTTTTGGATGACTTTCGTGTATTTAATTTGTAGCCAAATTTTGAGCTAATTTTCGGACAAAACAAACCCAAATCACTGGCCTAGAGATCCCAAATCCATGGCCCAATCCCTTTAGCCCAAAACCAAACGACCCTTTTAACCCAACCCGATCAAGACCCATTAAACCGACCCGCCCCGCTTGACTTTTAATCTTAGTCGTTGATCTCTTAAAATCAACGACCCACAACTACCCTACAACTTTTAATTACCCAACCCCAAACCCTAATCCTCATTTTCCTAAGACCGTCTCCCCCGTTTCCCTCGTCTCTCCTCCTCCCTCCTTCAGAAACCCTAGTCGCCTTCACCAACCTTCTCTGAATCCTATTAATTCATGGATTCCTACCATGATTCACTTACCTTTTATAGATTATCTCATTGTTCCTTACAAGACTATGGTATTACATAGTACTTGCCCCATTTTTGGCAAGTAGCAATCTTTCGAATCAAGAGAAATCATACTCGCTCCTCAAGATTCAGACAATTTTTCGTCTATATACATTCACGGCAAGACTATATGGGTCTGATTTACCAAGATTCTTTGGCCAATCTGAGATTCTGGGCAGAACTAGGGTTTGCCTGATTTTTCTCCTAATTTGGTTCTAAATCGATTTTGCATACTCTCCTTTCCTTATTTTGTGTTTGATTGATTATTTTCCTTGTTTGTTCGTTTAATTTTGCTACTATATAAACCCTTCCCCAATCCTCCTAAAATAGACCTCATTACTGCGATTACTCTCACTATTCGTCTCTTTCACTCACTTACTTACTCTGTTACACTCGAATATTTTCTGAAACTATTGAATTCTTGGCTGGCTGAAAGCCAAGGCCATAATACCATTAAACAACTTCCTCCTGTGCAAGCACTGCTCGGAGCCCTTCTCGAGGCTCTTATAAACTCTGAAGTATCGGGGATTTGGGGTTCTATTATCCTCTTTCAATTGCTTCTATTGAATCACTACTGATATTCTAAGTTCCTCACTCTTTTGTTCGCTTAACTTTGCTACTGGTTAGTGTCCCTAACTCTTACAATTTTAACGATTTCCATTTCTATTTGTCTATAGAATGTGTGTTCAATGTGTCAACACCATTTGAACTTTTAGACAAGCATACCTTAAGCTTCTTTGTTATTTGAGAATTCCCAGCATTGTATTGTTGTATACTTTCTATAATTCTATTGTCTCAATGATATTCTGCAGTTCCATGTTCTATAGTATCGAACATGATTGGTTTCAACATGTGTAGTATACCTTCACTCTGTGTAATTGATTCAAATTGTTTATGGCCTTCTTAGGTTCTGTCTGATTGGTCATGCTCATGTTAGCCTTGATGTCGTGTCTTTGGCATGTTATGAGTTCACATCCATGCCTTGGATTTCTGAGACGTTTGTAAAAACTGTCTGTCCATAGTCTGCTTTAATGAACCTCTTCCTACTAGATCCTTCATGTGTAATCTTTTGTTTCATGCGAACTGATCCTTGACTCTCCCATGTTATAACATTGTCTTGATTTCTAGCCAAGCATGTTGTTTGCGATTTGTAACTTTGATAATTGTGTTCCTTGACCTGTCAATCCTACATTCTTAGCATTTGATTCTAGGATAAATACCAATGTGTAGTTTTTATCTCATGTGGGGTTGACTGGCATGAAGTCTGCTTGTCCTGTTAGCCTATAATTGACATGTGAGTTCTTTAGAATCTTTGTGCTATAGTTAATGTCCATCATGTTAAGTTTTATGATCAACTAAGTGATATGTTTGCCAAATTGTGCCCACTAGCATGTTGTTATGTTGTTTGCCACCACATTCTCACAAGGTTCTCATGTTAAAACCTTCTTATAGAGACTGCACTTCACATGCTTCATGTTCATGATTTTGTTAAACTATCACCTAAAGGTCTTTAGGTTGTTTCTGGTTCATGCTTTACTTTGAAACTCTTTGAAATGGTTTATTATCGTATGATGGTCAATCTTATCACTATCAAACTTTGTTTTTGGAATTACAAAATATAAGCTTGCCTCATATATATCTTGTGTGCTTTTTCATTTAGTATGATCCCATTTATATGTCTTGGCTAGATGGTTAAAGCTTTTAAGAGCTAAGTGTTTAGGTTTTTTTTTATGAGTATTGTGTCACTTGCATAGATCAAATTAGCATTTGTTTGAGTTAGTAAGTTATCCATTGGGCCTGAAAATGGGCCATGTGTGTTGTTGAACCTAGGTCACTGGATTCAGGTGCACTTTGATTGACTTGTGAGCCTGTGGTTTGGGCCTGTTATTTGTCCGGAGAGTAAGACTATTGAAGGCCTGGGATAACCCTGGTTTACTTTTGTGTTGGGCCTGTAATTTTAATTTAGTGGGCTTGTATTCGTTCTAGCCCATGTTTTGTCATTTTTCAGTCAGTATTATTTCATTCTTGGGCCTGTAATAATTTGTAAACAAACAATTAAGGTACTAGAGAAATTGGGAAACAGGTATATTCTAATATTTGCATTAAAAGGGTAGAAAACCTGCCTATAGGGTGTATGTGTTATGTTTGGTTGTTTCGTTCAGCATGCCTTGTTTGTTATTTTGTTTGGTATGTGATACACTCATAGAAATCGTACCTATAGGGAATAACACACTTCACTTAACTTGTTTAATACTTGTACACCACTCAAAGCATGTTAGTTTAAGCATTTGTTGTACTTGTTTCTCATTGCGCACATTTAGACAACATGCCTATAGGAAGTATAACGTATGCTTTGATGATCTAGATACTATAACTATAGGACTTTAAATAATCAATTGGTCAATTGCTTCCATTACTTTCAAGTGTACTGCCTATCTAGAAATCATGACTATAGGATTCTAATCTTTTAATCAATTATTTTCGTTGATTTCATTACACTGCCACACTTAGACGACATGCCTATAGGGATAAAGTATATAAAATCAATTTCAATTGTCTAGAAATCCTACCTATAGGATACTATCACCTGCCTATGAAACATGTCTATAAAATCAGTGTCTTAAACCCTGAGTTTTCGAATAGCCTTGCTACCTCATCGCATGATTAATGTAGATGTCATGCCTATAGATTGGTAATATCTTTAATCTGCCCATACGATGGTCCAGAAACTGCAGCACTACCTATATAATGCTGGGATCCAGAATCACATAGAAATCATGCTTATAGGACTTAACGGCTATAATGCATCTTAATCCTAAAAACTGTCTATTGTTGAATCTGCCCGCGTGCATTTATTGTTTATGTGTGGAGGCTAACTTGGGCTTCTAATTGTGTTTATGTGAAGTTTTGATTGTTTTGAATGCCATCTAGTTTTTTTATCATTTTGAGCAACCTAAAAGAAGTCTAGAACCACCCAAATAGAGGTCCAAAGCTTCCTGGACCATAGGTATGGGACGGGTAGTGCACGCATAGGGTACGACCTAGAATTGAATTAGAGCGCCTTTAGATAAACAACTTTAACATAGTAATCGGGTAGCAGGAGATGATAGTCTGTGCCCGCTGAATAATATGAGCAACCCCTACCTCAAAGGAGTTGCGATGTATTATTTATGTTGTACGGGGTGATCCTTTAGGCTAAACAACTTAGGACCCCCTCCCCTTTCTTTATTTGTTATTTACACTTAGTCATTTAACATAGATCAATGTAGTTGTATCTCTATAGTCATTAAGATTTGTGTCGATTCTCACGTGCCCTAATAAGACTCTTTGACTTCTAAATTTCCCTTTATTTATTTGATCACCTAGTCTAATTACATAATCCATATAGTTTAAAGTTTGGTCGGGACCCACAGTTGTGGACCTCGAAGAGTGCCTAACATCTTCTCTTTGAGGTAATTTGAGCCCTTATCCGATCTTTGGTAACACGGACTAGGCAAACAGAGTTACTTGAAAATAGGTGTCCTAACGCACCTCAAAATCGTTAGGTGGCGACTCTTCTATTTTAACACCCATTTAAAAGAGTTGTCACACGTCGAAGCCCGCTTTCGCGAGAAAACGGGGCGCGACAGCATGGCAAATTTGCTAGGGATTTACACTTAGGATCTTACCATAACAAACTTGACTTATGTGGATTACTTTATTTGTTACATGCACATCCCTTCCCCTATTCACCTTTATTTATTTAAATTTTCTATGACATGCACATCTCTTCCCCTATTCACCTTTATTTGTTTAAATTTGCTATGACATGCACGTCCCTTTCCTTATTCTCCTTTGTTTGACATGTTCTTAATTTCTTTTCATCTTGACTGCTACATTATCCCTATTTCCATACTTGCTTCATTACGTTCTCGCACATTTTCATGAGCCAAACTGACTTCTTTCATTTGTCTTTCTTTTCTTTTCTCTTCTTTTCATGCTCACTTCTGCTATTTTATGTACTGCTTTTTACATGAAAATGATTGGCAATATGTTATTATTTTTGCATGAATCATGCTCCACATCATACTCCACTCGTGCCAATTATCAACATAGCGGTGCTTGATGAGTGTCTGCGCTTTCCTAAAAATCACCCATTTTAAATCGGAAAGGCTTATTTGCGGTAGACTAGTCAATCAGCGGTGCAATCGACGGTCCAGTGCCTTTCCCTCTCAAGTTGTCCACTTGGGAGTACCAGTCTAGACCATTCTAGAAACCCTACTCCGATTTGAAATGTACATGCATCATCCTAAACCTAGTATGGGTTGGAGCATTATTAACTTAGCAACCCGATAAGATGAACCCTGTCCAAAGTCCGATGGGATTTCCACAATCCCAATGGACGCTATCATATTATGTGCATTACTTGGAGAAACTATGCCAACATGTTGATCATTATTGCGTAAACAGTCAGATCTGGAGGGGGAAAGGGCTAAACTTTGTCTGTTTGCAGAAAATGAAGCATGAAATCCCCAGGTTCGGCATGGTTCAAAACAACCCACCTTTGTTACTTGACTGGTGGAAAGACCTTGCACCTTGCGACAAAAATCATGTGAGAAGAGTAATTGGTGACCTGCCATCCTTACTAAACATTCAACCAAATAGGGAATTGATTGAGGCCGCTACCATGTTCTGGGATGAGAAAAAAGCTGTTTTTTGATTTGGCAATATAGAAATGACTCCTCTCCTAGAAGAAATAGGGGGCTTCCCCAAGTTGTTATGGGATAGTCCGGGATTACTTGTACCAGAGAATCGCACTCCCCACGGTTTTTTGAAAATGTTGGGTTTGAAGAAGAATGATGAGTTGCTCTGTCTAAAGAAATCATACATCCCTTTTGAATTTCTTTATGAGCGTTATGGGCATAGCAAGTCGTACAGTCTTCACCATGATGAACTAGCCATTACTTCATTGGGATGGGTGCACCGATGGGTTTATGTGTTCATCGTCTGCTTCTTGGGGTTGTTGATATTTCCAATGAAAGGGGGAAGGATTCATACTCGCTTAGCCATGGTCGCCAGGACCTTGATGGATGGCATCAAGGGACAAACTTATACCATTATCCCTATGATCTTAGCTGAGATGTACCGTGCTCTAGATCGGTGCAAGCGGGATTTGGAAACTTTGAGGGTTGCAATCTATTGCTAAAAGTCAGGCTGCTGGAACACTTTCAGAGAGGAGAGTATCGTCAAAAGCTTCTGCGAAGGCCATTAAATGACTACATAGCCAACCATCACCCAAAGAAAATGACGTTTATTCCGGAAAGGTTTGCAAAGCCTGGAAATGCTGTAAGTTGGGTGAGTTTCTTCAGCAATCTGATAGACGAGCATGTGCATTGGATATTTGAATGGTTTCCTAGTAGTGAGTTTATTATCAGGTCAAGAGGGAATAATCATTTGGTACCGATCGGGTTGTGAGGCATATATCCTTACGCTCCCATAAGGGTAATGAGGCAAGCGGAAAGAAAACAAGTCATACCTCGGGTTTCCAACATGGTCCAGTACAAGGTAGATTTCAAAGGAGATATCATCCCATTTAAGTTTGAGGTGCAACATATGTGGAACCAAAATATCATTGTGGAAGGAGAAACCATCGAGCCAGACAGGTATCAGGCCGGTCATATGTACTACTACCTATCATGGTTGGAGGACGATGTAGCAGGGGACGTCAAGCCAGGAGTCAATCCAAAGGATAGGATCGTAGATGAGGTGGATGAGGCACAGGTTAAGTATAAGAGGATATGTAAAAGGGTGTTTGAGTCTGAAGCAAAACATCTGGAATAGCATAAAGTGAACATGGAGGCGATAAAGGAATGGAAGGAGATTACCACTAAGTCAACAGAAAGATTGGAATTCTTGGAACAAGGATTGATGGAGCTCGAGGGGAAGATGAGAAAGAGACTCTCATATTGCCAAGGCATGGATAGCAGTGAAGGAGGACATCTAGCAAAAACTTACTTATTATTGGATATGCGCGATCTGGGAAACCTGATTGATGGGGTCAAGAGAGCCAAGCATAGAGAAGGTCCTTCAGGGACCAAGTAGACTAGGAAATTATGTTCTTTACTGCTTTTTAGCTTAGCTTTAGATTTCGATTGTAATAAGGCTAAATGCCATTAGCAACTTTATTATTATTGTCGATTTAGTAAAGGTTGGACTCACTTTTCGCATTAATGAAATGACGCAAATATTGGCATCAATTTTCTCTAAGTCTGTGTGTCGCTTAGGCCTACCTCAAGCACAATGAAGTCCCCAAATTAGGATGCGAATTATTGCATGACTTTGTGAAACATGTTTAAATATTGCAAACACTCTTTTATTTCACATTACTAACTTGATTACCTTTTGCTTTTTCTTTTCTTTTTGATTATTCCCATTCCCAAAGGTTGGTTCGTGCATATCGGCATCATCAGCATACCACACCAGATCCAGAGGTCCTCCATCTCCTCCTCCACCAAGCAACCCCAAAGGAAAAGAAAAAGGGAAAATGGATGATTTAAGTGGTATCGGGAAAGACAATGTTACTATAGCAGAAAACGTTGAAACTTTAGATGGCCGAAGTATTCCGGCACAGAATGAGTTGGTCTTACATTTGGAGCAGAAAATCCTGGAATTGCAGGGCGAGCTTGAGCATGTCCGGAATTTGGCAAACCTCTCTTAATCTCAATGTTCCCGACATTAACCAGCAAAACCCGACTACCCAGAACCAAACACCGCCGCAAAACACACAAAACCAGAACCCACCACCAAATCCTCCCGCACCACACCAATATCCCGCACCTCCCCAGAACCTTAACCCGCCACCAGTACTGACCCCTCAACAACACCACCATCACCCAACTCAATACCCGCAAACCACTACTTTTCACACCCCACCCCCCCTAAAATGCATCACAACCTACTCCCGATCCCCAAAACTCGACCAATGACCACCCTTATACCCAAGTTCCAGGAATCCATCAAAGCAATCCGATATATGTGGAAACCTTACCCCACACCTCACAGCAAACCCTGTACATACCCGAATCGACTGAGAAGGACCTACTCATTATAAACATGTCGGAGGAGCTCAAAAATCTCACTGGTAGAGTTCAGAGTGTTGAAGGTCTAAACTATGAGGACCTATGTATTCTGCCGGATATGGAACTGCCGGAGGGTTACAAACCTCCTAAGTTCGAAATATTCGATGGTACCGGTGACCCAAAGGTGCATCTGAGAACGTATTATGACAAGCTTATAGGAGTGGGCAAGAAAGAACAAATCTTCATGAAACTGTTCATGCGAAGCCTTACAGGAGATGCCTTGTCTTGGTATATTAGTCAAAACCCAAAGAAGTGGGTTAGTTGGGTGAGTATGGCGTCAGACTTCATGGATAGATTCAGATTCAACACAAAAAATGCGCCAGACGTTTTCTACATTCAAAACCTCAAGAAGAAGCCGACATAAACCTTTTGTGAGTATGCTACTCGTTGGAGATCAGAAGCCGCAAAGGTAAGGCCAGCACTTGAAGAGGAACAAATGAACAAGTTCTTTGTCAGAGCTCAAGACCCGCAGTATTACGAAAGGTTGATAGTTATTGAAAATCACAAGTTCTCCGACATCATCGAGTTAGGATAAAGAATAGAAGAAGGAATTAAGAATGGGATGGTGACCAATTTTGAGGCACTATAGGCCACAAATAAAGCTTTGCAATCAGGAGGCATTTTGAAGAAGAAAGAATTGGATGTCATGATGTTAGCCCAAGGCCCTAAGTCTCCCCTCACATACCATACACCTCCACCCACATATCAACCCTCACCCCCAAGATACCAACACCCTGCTTCCACCTACCATACCTATAATACTCAACCTGCCTATTACCATTCACCTCCACCCACCCGCTAAAACTACCTGAAACCACATCCAATATTTGACCGCAGACATCCTAGATAATGCACCCCAATTGCTGAACCCATAGATCAATTGTATGAGAGACTGAAGGTTGCTGGTTATGTTAATCCTATCCCTGCTGTTGTTGTGGAAAACCCCTCCCAATGGATCAACCCCAACAAAATGTGTGCCTATCATTCAGGCATAAAGGGTCATACTATTAAGGAGTGTCGTACGTTGAAAGACAAGATTCAGACGCTAATCGACACTAAGGTCATATAGGCAAAGGAAGTAGTGCCAAATGTTCGTAACAATCCTCTCCCGGATCACAGAGGTGAGGGAGTGAATATGATAGAAACTGATAAAGAATGGGATCAGGAAGGGTCCATCGGACTCATCCGAGAGGGAGGCATTCCTAAAACATCTCTAGTCACCCTCACGCCAGTTGTGGTACAAGCCAGGCACCATTTGAAGTTGAGTTAGCTACACCCTTCACTGTGATGGTAGCTCCCACACCATCTTACACGTTTGATGCTATTCCATGGGATTATGTTGCGGAAGCAAGGAGAAAAGGAAAAGCAAAAAAGGAGGAAACAGGTACGGCGCAAGGTATGACTAGAACTGGCAGAGTTTATACACCTGAGAATCTGGGAGGAACAAGCAAGGAAGCTGCGCCTAAGCCGCATGTTGTCGAGACTGGCACTTATGATCTTTGGATGAAGATAAAGTAAGGGAGTATTCTGTTGTTGACCACCTGAACAAAACTCCTGCGCAGATATCCATCTTATCACTGCTATAAAATTTAGACGCTCACAAGAATGCTTTGATGAAGGTGTTAAGTGAAGCTTATGTGCCCACAAACATCACTAGTGGAGAGATGGCTAACATGGTCGGACAGGTATTGGAAATCCACAAAATCACCTTCCATGAAGACGAATTACCACCAGAAGGACGGAGTCACAACCGGACATTGCACATTACGGTGCAGTTTGAAGATAAGTTCATCACTAGGGTCTTGATAGATGGAGGTTCAAGTCTCAAAATATGTCCATTGACCACTCTAAAGAGACTAGGTAAAGGCCTGCACGAGAAACGAATGAGAAGCATGAATGTAAAGGCATTTGATGGATCTCAGAGATCCACCATTGGAGAAATCAACCTCAGTCTACAGATGGGCCCGACTTGGTTTGATGTCGAGTTCCAAGTGCTAGATATATCTACCACTTACAACCTATTGTTGGGACGACCATGGATACATGCCGTCGGGCCAGTGGATTCAACTCTGCATCAGGCTGTGAAGTTTGAATGGAATCATCAGGAGGTGATCATCCATGGAGATGGAAGTAACCCCATCTACACCAATCAAACCGTTCCGGTCATCGAAAACAGAAAGAAGCTGGGTGGAGAAACATACCATCTCATTAAACGAGTCAACACGATTGAAAATGACCGATGGTGGAGCAACAAGATAGAAAGCATACTGTTGTGGACGGGTTATGAACCCGGCAAGGGTCTCGGCAAAAATATTCAAGGGATCACCAAACCCGTACAACCACAGTACCATGGTACAACTTTTGGACTCGGGTATGAATACACATGGCAAGAATACCAGGATTGGTCGCCACCATGGCGTGCTCCTTATTATCAACTAGAACAATCGGTACCACCTCTGCACCAGACATTCTATCAAGCTGACATGATGTGAGGATCTGAGGAAGATGAGGCTTTGGCTGGCATGAGGAAGCTGTTTCTAGATAAAGAAGACATGTACTGCAGTGCAATTGTTGAGGAGGATGAGGAGGAAGATCTTACCATTCAGACCATGGAAGAAGGAGTTGTTCTCAAGAACTGGACCGTTGCATCATCCCGTGCCCGTCGAGTTCCTCGGTAGCTTGGCAAATTAGCATGAACTATTTTAAAATAGTTTTGAGCATTTGAGACATTTTTCAGTATTTTGTTTTGAAATAATTACTCGAGCCATCGAGCCGTACTTGTTGATGTTTTAAAAGTTTTATTAATGCATTATTGCTTTTTATATTTATTATTATCTTTCTATATTTTTTTCAGCATAATTATTACATATCCTGATGAACTTACAACTGTGACATGTAATGAAACAATGCAACATAAGGAAAGTGATTCAGAGGATCTTGAAGATGATATAATACCTGAGGAAATCACCAGAGAATTAGAAGACTTTGAAAACAAACCAAAGTCTAATTTGGAAGAAACTGAGGCCGTCAACTTAGGGGATTCCAAAACGGTCAAGGAAACACGTATAAGCGTTCATCTATCACCGTCAGAGAAGGAAGAGTACATCAGATTCCTAAAGAAATATGAAGACATCTTTGCATGGTCCTCCGACGATATGATTGGTTTAAGCACATCCATAGTAGCTCACAAACTACCCACCAATCCAATGTGTCCACCAGTAAAGCAGAAGCTCAGAAAGTTCAAGTCGGATATGAGTTGAAAGATAAAAGAGGAGGTCACCATACAAATCAAAGCCAAGGTTCTCCGACTGGTCGAATACCCGACTTGGTTGGCGAACATTGTGCCAGTTCCGAAGAAAGATGGGAAAGTTAGAGTACGTATCGATTACCGAGATCTGAACAGAGCAAGTCCTAAGGATGATTTCCCGTTGCCCAACATACACATACTTATTGACAACTTTTCCAAGCATGAACTCCAATTCTTTGTGCATTGCTTCGTAGGATACTATCAGATTAGATGGATGAAGAGGATGCCGAAAAGACAGCCTTGATCACACCATGGGGAAATATACTGTTATAAAATGATGTTGTTTGGTTTGAAGAATGATGGAGCCACCTACATGAGAGTCATGAAAACCATCTTCCACGACATGATACACAAGGAAATAGAGGTGTGCGTGAATAATGTTATCATCAAATCAAAAAGGAGTTCGGATCACATAACAGACCTGAAGAAATTCTTTGACCGGCTTCGAAAATACAATTTGAATTTGAATCCTGCAAAATATGCCTCCGGAGTCCCTGCTAGAAAGTTGTTAGCATTCATCGTCAGTCGTCGAGGTATTGAGTTAGACCCATCAAAAGTCAAAGCTATACAGGACCTACCGCCTCTAAAGAATAAGAAAGATGTGATGAGTTTTCTAGGGTGCCTCAATTACATCAGCCGCTTTATAGCACAATCAACTGTGATATGTGAGCCAATCTTCAGAATGCTGAGGAACGATGTTGCAACAAGTTGGACTGAAGAATGCCAGAAGGCTTTCGACAAAATTAAGGAGTATTTATCTAAACCGCTTGTGCTGGTACCACCAGAGCCAGGAAGACCTCTGCTGTTTTATTTGTCCGTGTTAGATAGGGGCTTTTGGTTGCGTTATAGGACAACATGATGCAACGGGAAGGAAGGAGCAGGATATATATTATTTGAGCAAGAAATTCATGCCTTATGAAGCCCGGTACTCTTTGTTAGAATGCACCTGATGTGCTTTAACATGGATAGCTTAAACGTTGAGACATTACTTCTGTGCATACACTACATATCTCATATCAGGGATGGATCCGCTAAAATATATTTTTCAGAAACCCATGTCTACGGGTAAGTTAGCAAAGTGGAAGATATTTCTAAGAGAGTTCGACATCATCTATGTGACTCAGAAAGTAGTCAAGGGGCAAGCATTAGCAGATTATTTGGCAGAAAATCCCGTAGACTGAGAATACGAACCATTGAAAATGTATTTTCCCGACGAGGAGGTGTAGTTCGTAGGAGAAGATATCACCGAGGCATATGATGGTTGGAGGATGTTCTTCGACGGAGCAGCAAACTTCAAAGGAATAGGCATCGGAGTTGTCTTAATATCAGAAACCGGTCAACACTATCTGGTATCCTCAAAACTCAGGTTTCCATGCACCAACAATATGGCGGAGTATGAGGCCTGCATCCTGGGACTCATATTGGCTATTGACATGAACATTCAAGAGCTGCTGGTAATCGGAGACTCAGATCTTTTGGTGCACCAGGTTCTAGGGGAATGGTCTACAAAGAACACCAAAATATTACCATATTTGCACTGTGTACAAGAGCTGATCAAGAGGTTCAAAAAGATAGAGTTCAAACATGTTCTAAGAATTTAGAATGAGTTTGCAGACGCATTAGCCACTTTGTCTTCCATGATACAACACCCAGATAAGAATTTCATTGACCCTATCCCAATAGGAATTCATAAGCAGCTAGCTTATTGTGCTCATGTTGAAGAAGATATTGACGGAAACCTGTGGTTCCACGACATCAAGAAGTACTTGGAAGAAGGAGAATACCCAGAGAGCGCTACCCACACTCAGAAGCGCACACTTTGAAGATTGGCCAACCATTTCTTTCAAAGCGGAGAAATTCGGTATAGAAGGACTCCTGACTTGGGATTACTGCGACGTGTCGCTGCCAAGTAGGCATCTAGATTGCTCGAGAAAATACATGCCGGAACCTACGGACCCCACATGAATGGTTTCATTTTGGTCAAGAAGATACTAAGAGCAGGATATTTCTGGACGACTATGGAAACAGACTGTATCAAGTACGTTCAAAAGTGTCACCAATGCTAGATACATGCTTACATGATACGAGTACCACCCAATAAACATAATGCAACAAGCTCACCTTGGCCTTTCTCAGCTTGGGGTATAGATGCCATCGAACCAATCGAACCCGCCGCTTCAAACGGACATAGGTTCATTCTGGTAGCCATCAACTACTTCACAAAATGGGTTGAAGCCGCATCTTACAAAGCTGTAACTAAGAAGGTTGTAGCAGATTTTGTTCGAGACCACATTGTTTGTCTATTTGGGGTACCAGAGTCAATCATTACTAACAATGCCGCCAATCTCAATAGTGATTTGATGAAAGCTATGTGTGAGACATTCAAGATCAAACACCGGAACTCTACAGCATATAAGTCGCAAATGAACGGTGCCTTAGAAGCCGCCATCAATAACATCAAGAAGATATTGAGGAATTTGGTAGATAATTACAAACAATGGCACGAGAAGCTATTGTTTGCTTTACTCAGGTATCGTACCACAGTTCGTACATCAACTGGGGCAACTCCCTACCTATTGGTCTATGGTACTGAAGCCGTTATTCTCGCCGAAGTGGAAATTCCTTCTTTAAGAATCATAAAAGAAGTAGAGCTCAGCAATGCAGAATGGGTACGAAGCCGGTATGAACAACTAGCTCTCATTGATGGAAAAGGAATGAACGTGGTATGTCATGGTCAACTCTACCAGAACAGAATGGCAAGAGCTTTCAACAAAAAGGTCAGGTCGAGCTAATTCACATCGGGGCAGTTGGTACTAAAGCGAATCTTCCCACATCAAGACGAAGCAAAAGGGAAATTCTCACCCAACTGGCAGGGCCTTTACATGGTTCACCGGGTATTGACAGGAGGAGCACTTATACTTGCAAAGATGGATGGAGAGACTTGGCCAAAACCTATCAATTCGGACGTAGTCAAGAGATACTATGTTTAAGATTATGTTTGCAATTTCTATTTGATGTAACTGAACTACGCTTGACCTGATTCCCATTTAAGAGGGGATACGTAAGCAGCCCTATGGGTTCGGTCACATCACAATAAAATATTTATTTTCCCTATGGTCAGAAATTGGGGCAAGGTCCTGAGTTTGCCCGATATCATCACGTTTGTAACCGCCAAGAAATGTGTTGCCAGAAGTATGCGTTTAAACTAGGGCAGAATTTTGAGGAGGATCCTCAAAATTCTGAAGCAAGGAGATTGCAACGTCTCAAAATGCGTCACACTCACTAGTTCATCAAAATCATTTGATCTCATATATTATCACATATTTCAAACAACTACATTTTCTGCAAATAATTTGTCAAATACATGCATGTTTTCGAAAATTTTGTTTCTATGGCAGCCAGATGTTACCCAGGGTGACTCAAGCAGGGCCTCAAGGAAAGAGGCGAATCAAGGAAATCAAGAGCACGAACCAACCTTTTCCCCACAAAACTCACGACTTTTCTTTGGATGCAGGCATAATGAACATAATAGGAATGCCTGCAAATATATACACACAACAGGATCACTATCTTCACAACAACAAGAATTGCCAAGCGCAAACACACCAAGCTAAGAAATTATTTATACTCTCTCACTTAGTCATTGCTTTTTCTCGCATAGGGCTAAGCGATGCCCTCATAATTGCATAAGGCTAAGCACTGGCTTTTTTTGCATGAGACTAAGCATTGTCTCCATACCTTGCATGAGGCTAAGCATTACCTCCATTACTGCATAAGGCTAAGCACTGCCTTTCTTTGCATGAGACTAAGCATTTTCTCCATACTTTTCATGAGTCTAAGCATTGCCTCCATTACTGCATAAGGCTAAGCAGTGCCTTTCTTTGCATGAGACTAAGCATTGTCTCCATATCTTGTATGAGGATAAGCATTTCCTCCATTACTGCATAAGGCTAAGCACTGCCTTTCTTTGCATGAGACTAAGCATTGTCTCCATACCTTGCATGAGGCTAAGCATTGCCTCCATCACTGCATGAGGCTAAGCATTGCCTCCATTGTTGCATAAGGCTAAGCACTGCCTTTCCTTGCATAAGACTAAGCACTGTCTCCATTCTTTGCATGAGACTAAGCACTGTCTCCACTATTGCATACGGCTAAACATTGCCTTCTTTGCATGAGATTAAACATGTCTCCATCCTTTGCATGAGACTAAACATTGTCTCCATCCTCTGCATGAGACTAAGAACTATCTCCACATTGTATAAGGCTAAGAACTACTTTTCTTTGCATGAAACTAAACATTGTCTCCGCTACACTACATAAGACTAAGCATTGTCTCCCTTCTTCGCATAGGGCTAAGCACTGCCCTTATCTCATACAAGACTAAGCCTTGTCTTATCTCGTCCTCGCATATGACTAAGCATCACCTGTTTTCTCCATCAAACGATCGATATCTCCACATCATTGCATTTCATGGGAAGAAACATCGCCACATAGTCTGAAGGCGTCATAGTCTAAAGGCATCATACTCATAGCCTGAAGACACCATTTCATGGCCTGAGGATCTCTCAAAACTGCACATCATTATTCAAAGGCATCATAGTCCGGAGGCATCATCCTCATAGCCCGAGGACACCATTTTATGGCCTATGAATCCCTTATCATACGCTTCATGGTCTAAGGACATCATCCTCATCGTTCGAAGACAACCCTCATGGTCCGAAGAGAATTTGCATCATGTTTAACTTTTTGCAAAAACCTATATATATTCGCGTGCATCGTGTTTTAAATTTTGCAGTAACTCAGGAGGTAACTATTGTACAAACAGGAGCAATTTTCTCTCCGGTTTCCGTTCATAACATTCACATCCCTGACTATCTCAAATGTAACCGATGATCAGGAATTGATTACCTTTGTCCCATAACCGTTCAAATATTGGCCTTATACATCCGTAACATTCAAATTGCATCCATAGCTCCACCTAAAACTATTTGTTACCTGCAACACTACCCTCTTGTAATAACTTCATCGGTTTCGTTCGTCGTTGGATCCAGAACTACACACGGTCTGATTCCCGTAACACCAGGGATATGTAGGCAACTCAAGAACCAGGGTCCCCCCCCCCCCCTTTT
>AWOL01S0000937.1:121435-142014 GCA_000715115.1 Nicotiana otophora
CCCCCATTTTTACAAAACACATCATTCCTCACTCTTTTCGGACAAAATTGGTCATCATTTTCTTTACCCGACAACTCTTTCATCATTCTCGGGTAAAGAGGAGCAACTGTTGATACCTAATTTTGCCCTCATATTTTTTTGAAATAGTATATATACTTTCAAAACATCATTTTTCATCATTACCTAATTTACAAGGGTTATATAAGTATTTTCTATAATTTTTAAAGCTTTACAAATTGATTTTTTTCTTGCATTTTAATTGTTCAAATTATTTATTACTCCTTCAAATTATTTTGTGATGACTTAATCATCCAAATCTATTATTTACACCCACATGTATGTTTTAAAATATTTTTACTTCATTTCACATAATTATATTTGTATTTTTGAGCTATTTACGTAATTTTGTAATAACACCCTATATTCTATACATGATCGTATTTATTATATTATTGATACTAAAATAATATTTCTTATATTTTTATAATATTATTATTTTTAATTATTTTACTGCATAAATGATATTTTTTATTATCTACTAATCATTTTTTTATAAATTAATTTTGGATGAATTTCGTGTATTTAATTTATAGCCCAATTTTGAGCTAATTTTCGGACCAAACAAACCCAAATCACTGGCACGGAGATCCCAAATTCATGGCCCAATCCCTTTAGCCCAAAACCAAATGACCCTTTTAACCAACCCGATTGCGACCCGCTAAACCAACCCGCCCCGCTCGATTTTTAATCTTGGCCGTTGATCTCTCAAAATCAACGGCCCACAACTACCCTACCACTTTTAATTACCCAACCCCAAACCCTAATCCTCATTTTCCTAAGACCGTCTCCCCTGTTTCCCTCGTCTCTCCTCTTCCCTCCTTCAGAAACCCTAGCCGCCTTCACCAACCTTCTCTGAATCCGATTAATTCTTGGATTCCTACCATGATTCACTTACCTTTTATGGATTATCTCGTTGTTCCTTACAAGACTATGGTATTACATAGTACTTGCCCCATTTTTTGGCAAGTACCAATCTTCTGAATCAAGAGAAATCAGACTCGCTCCTCAAGATTCAGACGATGTTTCGTCTATATACATTCATGGCAAGACTATATAGGTCTGATTTAACAAGATTCTTCGGCCAATCTGAGATTCTGGGCAGAACTAGGGTTTGCCTGATTTTTCTCCTAATTTGGTTCTGAATCGATTCTGCATGTTCTCATTTCCTTATTTTGTGTTTGATTGATTTTCCATGTTTGTTCGTTTAATTTTGCTGCTATATAAACCCTTCCCCAATCCCCCTAAAACAGACCTCATTACTGCGATTACTCTCACTATTCTTCTCTTTCACTCACTTACTTACTCTGTTATACTCGAATATTTGCTGAAACTGTTGAATTCTTGGACGGCTGAAAGCCAAGGCCATAATACCATTAAACGACCTCCTCCGGTGCAAGCACTGCTCGGAGCCCTTCTCGAGGCTCTTGTGAACTCTGAAGCATCGGAGATTTGGGGTTTCATTGTCCTCTTTCAATTGCTGCTACTAAATCATTACTGATATTCTAAGTTCCTCACTCTTTTGCTCGCTTAACTTTGCTACTGGTTAGTGTCCTGAACTCTTATAATTTTAACTGTTCCCCTTTCTATTTGTCTATGAAATGTGTGTTCTATGTGCCAACACCGTTTGAACTTTTAGACAAGCATGCCATAAGCTTCTTTGTTATTTGAGAATTTCCAGCACTTTATTGTTGTATGCTTTCTGTAATTCTATTGTCTCAATGATATTCTGCATTTCCATGTTCTCCAGTATCGAACATGATAGGTTTCAACATGTGTAGTATACCTTCACTCTGTGTAATTGATTCAGATGGTTTATGGCCTTCTTAGGTTCTGTCTGATTGGTCATGCTCATGTTAGCCTTGATGTCTTGTCTTTGGCCTGTTATGAGTTCATATTCATGCCTTGGATTCTGGGACTTTTGTAGAAACTGCCTGCCTATAGTTTGCTTTAATGAACCTCTTCCTACTAGATCCTTCATGTGTAATCTTTTGTTTCATGCGAACTGATCCTTGACTCTCCCATATTATAGCATTGTCTTGATTTCTAGCCAAGCATGTTGTTTGCGATTTATAACTCTGATAATTGTGTTCCTTGACCTGTCAATCCTACATTCTTAGCATTTAATTCTAGGATAAATACTAATGTGTAGTTTTTATCTCATGTGGGGTTGACTGGCATGAAGTCTGCTTGTCCTGTTAGCCTATAATTGACATGTGAGTTCTTTAGAATCTTTGTGCTATAGTTAATGTCCATCATGTTAAGTTTTATGATCAACTAAGTGATATGTTTGCCAAATTATGCCCACTAGCATGTTGTTATGTTGTTTGCCACTACATTCTCACAAGGTTCTCATGTTAAAACCTTACTATAGAGACTGCACTCCACCTGCTTCTTGTTCATGAGTTTGTTAAACTATCACCTAAAGGTCTTTAGTTTGTTTCTGGTTCATGCTTTACTTTGAAACTCTTTGAAATGGTTTACTGTCCTATGATGGTCAATCTTATCACTATCAAACTCTGTTTCTGGAATTACAAAATATAAGCTTGCCTCATATGCATCTTGTGTGCTTTTTCATTTAGTATGATCCCATTTATATATCTTGGCTAGATGGTTAAAACTTTTAAGAGCTAAGTGTTTAGGGTTTTTTTATGAGTATCGTGTCACTTGCATAGCTCAATTTAGCATCCGTTTGGGTAAGTAAGTTATCTATTGTAGGGGTGGGCGTCGGTCGGTTCGGTCGGTTATTATGAGAGTAAAGTTCGGTTTATCGGTTTTCGATTTTGTAATATTAATAACCAAATCAAATCAAATTATTTACGGTTCGGTGCAGTTTTTTCAAAGTTCGGTTCGGTTATTTCTGGTTTATTTTTTCGGTTATTAACGGTTCAAGATTTTTATATCTTGGATTTACTTCCAGTGGTCATAAAATGCGAGAAACTTTGTTCTAAATCAAGTCTGGCTTATATGGCTTGGACGCATTAATGCGGATTGAGTGCTTTCAGCTACTCTAATCTAGAGAATCTTGAAATAAACAAACACAAATCTAGCTGTACTAGAATAAAGTTCTATTGTTAATTATTGGATTCAATTCCTTTTAGAGCAGCCCACTACTACTGTTTCTAGTAGCAATATGAACAAAATAACAATTAACAAAATAACAATTAATTCACTAGCAGGATTTCACGTCCAAACAGAACACAACAGCTACTAAAAATTGCTCAGAGATCAATGAAACATCAAAATAACTTAGCAGAAAATTACAGAAAGTCAAGTCCATATTCCTATTTAACAAAATAATGTAGCATAGAAAGGGATCAATAGAAGAAAGTTACATGATGACTTTCACTTAGCGGAGTAATCAACACAAGAAATTTCCAACAAAATCGAATGAGCTGAGGAACATAGAAAAGGAACTCTGAACTTAGAAGAAGTCGCAATAATCTAAGGAAAAGGGATGAGCGACGAGCTGAGGAAGAATGCGTCACAGTCGAGCTGAGGAAGAACTGAAGAAGGCAGCAGTCGCACAGAGCTGAGGAAGAAGGCAGCAATCGCTCAGAGGAACCCTAAATCTAATTTTTTTATTTAGGTTTGGGAAATGAGAATGTATCAGTAAGACTAAGTCTTAGGTAATTAGGTTTGGGTAAATTGGGTGGGCTTCAAATAGGTATTGGACTATTGGGCTTTAGCCTTTAGATGGATAATAAGTTTTGGACTCTCAAAAGAACCCATATGTTCAAACGTATTTTTCTCAACTAATACCCAAAATTTCGGTTTTTCGGTTTAACCGAAAATCGAAATACCAAAATCGTAAACCGCACCGAAAAACCAAAATTTAATAATTTAAAAACTGTGCACCGACCGAATAACCGATTAAACCAAAATTAACAGTTCGGCCGATTTTTTCGGTTCGGTCGGTATTATGCCAACCCCTAATCCATTGGGCCATGTGTGTTGTTGAACATGGGGCACTGGATTCAGGTGCACTCTGATTGACTTGTGAGCCTGCTGTTTGTCCGGAGAGTAAGACTATTGAAGGCCTAGTATAACCCTGGTTTACTTTTGTGTTGGGCCTGTAATTATAATTTAGTAGGCTTGTATTCGTTCCAGCCCATGTTTTGTCATTTTCCAGTCAGTATTATTTCATTCTTGGGCATGTAATAATTTATAAACAAACAATTGGGGTACTAGTGAAATTGGGGAAACGGGTATATGCTAATAGTTGCATTAAAAGGGTAGAAAACCTGCCTATAGAGCCTATGTGTTATGTGTGGCTGTTTCGTTCAGCATGCCTTGTTTGTTATTTTGTTTGGTATGTGATACACTCGTAGAAATCATGCCTATAGGAAATCACACACTTCACTTACCTTGTCTAATACTTGAACACCACTCAAAGCATGTTAGTTTAAGCATTTGATGTACTTGTTTCTCATTGCGCACATTTAGACAACATACTTATAGGAGGTATAATGTATGCTTTGATGATCTAAATACTATAACTATAGGACTTTAAATAATCAATTGGTCAATTGCTTCCATTACTTTCAAGTGTATTGCCCATCTAGAAATCATGACTATAGGATTCTAATCTTTTAATCAATTATTTTCGTTGATTTTATTACACTGCCACACTTAGACGACATGCCTATAGGGATAAAGTATATAAAATCAATTTCAATTGTCTAGAAATCCTGCCTATAGGATACTATCACCTGCCTATGAAACATGTCTATAAAATCAGTGCCTTAAACCCTGAGTTTTCGAATAGCCTTGCTACCTCATCGCATGATTAATGTAGATGTCATTCCTATAGATTGGTAATATCTTTAATCTACCCATACGATAGTCCAAAAACTACAGCACTACCTGTATAATGCTGGGATCCAGAATCACATAGAAATCATGCTTATAGGACTTAACGGCTATAATGCATCTTAATCCTGAAAATTGTCTATTGTTGAATCTGCCCACGTGCATTTGTTGTTTATGTATGGAGGCTAACTTGGGCTTCTAATTGTCTTTATGTGAAGTCTTGATTGTTTTCAATGTCGCCTAGTTTTTTATCATGTTGAGCAACCTAGGAGAAGTCTAGAGCCACCAAAATAGAGGTCCAGAGCCTCCTGAACCATAGGTATGGGACGGGTAGTGCACGCATAGGGTACGACCTAGAATTGAATTAGAGAGCCTTTAGGTAAATAACTTTAACATAGTATTCGGGTAGCAGGAGATGATAGTCTGTGCCCGCTGAATACTATGAGCAACCCCTATCTCAAAGGAGTTGCGAAGTATTATTTATGTTGCACGGGGTGATCCTTTAGGCTAAAAAACTTAGGACCCCCTCCCTTTTCTTTATTTGTTATTTACACTTAGTCATTTAACACATATCAATGTAGTTGTATCTGTATAGTCATTAAGATTTGTGTAAATTCTCACGTTCCCTAATAAGACTCTTCGACTTCTAAATTTCCCTTTATTTATTTGATCACCTAGTCTAATTACACAATCCACATAGTTTAAACTTCGGTCGGGACCCACAGTTGTGGACCTCGAAGAGTGCCTAACACCTTCTCTTTGAGGTAATTTGAGCCCTTATCAGATCTTTGGTGATACGGACTAGACAAACAGAGTTACTTGCAAATAGGTGCCCTAACGCACCTCAAAATTGTTAGGTGGCGACTCTTCTATTTTAACACCCATTTAAAAGAGTTGTCACACGTCGAAGCCCGCTTTCGCGAGAAAATGGGGCGTGGAAGTAATAAAGGATTCCGGTCATCAGATAGGTTCACTTCCGATCATTACAGGAGTAGCAGATCATTATAGGAGAAAGAGGTGTCGGATTCCCGAGATTCATCGTATCCCAGGTTGTCCGATTACACTTTTAATATCAGCCTGGTGGAATTAGTGTCGGCCATGAGAAATATTAAAGAAGATAGGTTCCCAAAACTATTCGATCGGATACTAGCCAAAGGGATCCTAATCTATGGTGTTAATTCCATGGAACCCACGGCCACAGGACTGGGGACTGTCGACATATTCAAGAAGAGGTGGAAACGTTGTTGAAAAATGGTCACCTCAGAGATTTCTTAAGCGATCGCGCCAAGAACAACTCTGGGAGAAATTGGTATAATGTAGAATAATCAAAGCCAGTAGTAGGGTCACCTTGGATGACAATCAACATGATCTTCAGAGGAGACGAGGTAAATAGGGTGACATTTTCGGCAGCAAATAAGATGAAGATATCAGTAACTCATGGCGAGAGGATCCGAGAGATCTCAGAAGATGACATCACCTTCACAGAAGAGGATGCTGATGGACTTCTTCTACTACATAACGATGCTTTGTTAATTTCTCGTAATGATTTAGATTTTAAAATTAAACATGTGTGGGTGGATCCAGGAAGCTCAGCCACATAATACAATGGAGAGCTTTGGAGCAAGCAAAGATGATCAAAAACATAGTTCCGGCAAAAATATCTTGGCCGGGTTCAACTTAACAACTGCTGCAATTTAGGAGATATTTTGATGCCCGCACATGCCGAAAGAGTAATGAATACCGCTTTGTTCGAAGTGGTAAATGGCGACATGAGCTAGAATGTAATCCTTGGAAGGCCATGGATACATGAGATGGAGGTTGTACCCTCAACATACCACCAATCGTTAAAATTTCCAACACCAGAAGGGATCAAACGGATCAGAGAAGATCAACCGGCTGCAAGGGAGATGAATGCAGTAACCGTTTCTAGTAGCAAGGGAAAAGAAACTAGCAAATAGCAATTGCAGGAACCGCTGCCCTCTTCCATCTCAATTGAAGATGATAAAGATGAGAAGTCATCGGAATTATATTAGGTACCGAGGTCTTTTCAGGTACCAAAAGAGACGGATGCGACCAAGTCAACTGCATAAGAGCTCGAGCAAGTGGCCTTGTTCGAAGAGGTTTTGGAAAGCAAATTCCATTAGGAATGGGGTTAAGTCCCGAACTCAGGTTAAAAATTATGGATTTTCTTAAATCTAACGTTGCCTGTTTTGCATGGTTGCATTCAGATATGAGAAGCATTCCATTAGAGGTGGCGGTCCACAAACTGAGTCTGGATCCTAACTTCTCGCCAATAAGGCAGAAGAAACGGTCGACAGCAGATGTCAGAAACATGTTATGTTAATGAAGAGATAACTAGGTTACCTAATATAGGTTCAATTCGGGAGGTAAGTTACCCCGATTGGCTAGCTAACGTAGTGGTAGTACCTAAAACAATTTAAGAAGTGTGTAGATTATAAAAATTTAAATAAGGCATTCCCTAAAGACTCTTTTTCGTTGCCAAACATTGATCAAATGATTGATGCTAAGGCCGGGCATGAGTTAATGAGTTTTTTTTGTGCTTATTCTGGGTATAATCAAATTAGGATGGACCTGGAAGATCAAGAGAAGACTTATTTTATCATAAATTTTGACACATGTTTCTATAATGTGATGCCTTTTGGGCTTAAAAATGCCGGAGCCACTTATCAAAGTCTTGTTAATAAGATGTTTAAAAAAATAGATAGGTAATACAATGAAAGTTTATATTGACGACATGTTAGCTAAGTCTCTTAATATAGGGAGATCATCTGAAACATCTCTAAGAGACGTTTGACATTCTGAGAAAGTACAACATGAAGTTCAACCCGGAGAAGTGTGCCTTCGGAGTGGGTTCCGGAAAGTTCTTTGGGTTTCTGGTCTCTCAAAGAGGAATCGAAGTTAACCCCGATAATATCAAAGCCATAAAGGATATCCTGGATCAGTTGACAAGCGTGAATGAAGTACATAGGTTGACCTGTATATTGGCGGCTCTAAGCAGGTTCATCTTGAGGTTTTCGAAGAAGTGACATCTTTTCACTTTTGAAAAAGAAGAATGATTTCGTATGGACTCCAGAATTCCAACAGGCACTGAAGAACCAATATGGTACCTGTCTAGCCCTCCGTTGTTGTCAAACTGGGAGAAGGTAAGAAACTGTTGATTTATTTGGCGATCTCGGATGTAGCGATGTTTTAGTCCGGGAAGAAGAAGGTACGCAATTTCCCATTTATTATGTTAGTAAATTATTATCGGAAGTGAAGACACGATATCCGCACCTTGAAAAGCTGGCCTTAGCTCTCGTAGTTGCCTCTCGAAAGTTTAGGCTTTAATTTCAATGTCATCCAATAGTCGTTGTGACAACCTTTCTCTTAAGGAATGTCTTTCATAAGTGTGAATTATCGGGTCATTTGGCTAAGTGGGCAGTCGAAGTTAGTGAATTTGACATTAAATACAAGCCCATGACTGCAATCAAGTCACAAGTTTTGGCCGACTTCGTGGCCGATTTCAGTCCGGGATTAATTCTTTTAGCTTCTAAAGAAGCAGTGTTAGTGTCGGGAACGGTATCAGGAATTTGGACCTTGTTTACAGATGGAGCTTCCAACGTAAAAGGGTCTGGTCTTCTGGTACTATTAATCATTTATTCGGGGAAGATCCTTAAATAGTCCATTAGAACTGTGCCATGAACTAACAATGAAGTCGAGTATGAGGATTTGGTTACAGGACTCGAACTAGCCTGGGGACTAGGTTCCGAGATCAACAAAGTAAAGTGCGACTCCCACCTGGTGGTAAATAAAGTATACGGAATTTTTGACACCAAGGAGGAGCGCATGCAACAATACTTGAATAAGGTTTAAGTATTACTTTCCCGGTTCAGAGAGTGGTCAATCATCCACATTCCAAGGGAGAAAAATGTGGAGGCGGCCGCATTAGCCAATTTAGGTTCATCCACGAAAATGAAAGAATCTGATTCCGGTGCAGTAGTTCAATTGCTGCATTCGGTGTTGGATGTGGATGGCAACTATGAAGTTAATTCAACCAACTTGATCTAGGATTGGAGGAACGAGTTTATTGAGTATTTAAGGCATGGAAAATTGCCTGAATACCCGAAAGAATCCTGGGCACTACGGACCAAGGCGGCCCATTATTGTCTTATTGACGGACAGTTATATAGGAGGTCTTTCCAAAGACCATTGGCTTGGTGTTTAGGGAAATTGGAGGCTAACTACGTGATAAGGGAAGTTCATGAAGGAGTATGTGAGAACCATTCCGGTGCAGACTCATTGTTTCTCAAGTTAGCCAGAGCTGGCTACTATTGGCCCCAGATTGAGCAAGACGCAAAGACATTTGTACAAAAGTGCGATAAATGTCAACGTCTTGCATAGTTAATGCATCAACCAGTGGAACTTTTGCATTAGGTGGTGTCACCATGGCTATTCATGAAATAGGGGATGGACATAGTCGGTCCCTTACCACAAGGACCCGGTAAGGTAAAATTTCCTTTGGTTTTAACTGATTATTTTACTAAATGGGTCGAATCGGGTGCTTACCAAAAGATCGGAGAACGAGAAGTGATCGATTACATATGGGATCACATTTTCTGACAATTCAGAATACCAATAGAAATTACTTGTGACTATGGGCCATATTTTATAGGTTCTAAAGTCACAAAGTTTCTGGAAGGATTAAAGATCAGACGAATTACATTTTTACCATATCACCTGAGTGCTAATGGACAGGCGGAGTCGACCAATAAGGTAATTATTCAAACCCTTAAAAAAAGTTAGAAGATACTAAAGTCAAGTGGCCAGATGAGATATCGGGTGTATTGTGGGCATATCAGACCGCGACGAGGTCAAGCACGAGGTGAAACACCCTTTTCACTTGTATACGGTTTAGAGGCTTTGATACCGGTGGATGTGGGGAACCGGCCTTAAGGTTTTTCTGAACAAACAAAGAAACAAACAATGAAGCGTTGCTGGTTAAACTAGATTTGCTTGAAGAACACCAAAATCTAGAAAATATGTGAGGATGGTGGCACAAAAGCAAAGGATGAAAAGATATTATAATCGCAGGGCAAATCTCCTATATTTTAAAGTTGGGGATTTGATTCAGAGGAAGGTTACTCAAAGAACTCAAGAAGTTAACGCCGGGAAGCTGGGACCAACATGGGAAGGACCTTGCTGAGTTTCAGCTATAACCGGTAAAGGTTCATATGAATTGAAAAATCAAGATGGAGTTAAATTGTTCAAAAAATTTGAACGTGACTCACCTCAAAAGGTATTACTGTTGAAGATCCTTGCTGGTACTGAAAGTATGTGCTGCACTTTTTTTCCCTTCGACTAGTTTTTGTCCCAACTAGATTTTTCTGGCTAGGTTTTTAATGAGGCAGCGATGTAAAGCATACAACATAGAAAGGATCATCGGCAAATACCATAATTCCAGTGTTCAAATTCTCATACTTAGCATCCGAACACTGGGGGGAACTGATTCATGTCAAGGCATTAGATTCTTTCAATTCTGGGTCCGAAGCAGTCTCGACGGTTTACAAAATGGTGTCACCTAACTTCCAATATTGAGAAGAATGCTCTATATGATACACAATTTATAGATAATCATTTGTCTTCACTAGTGAATCAACAACCATAAGCTCTATTGCCTTCACTTTAGCATGAGCATAAACATTTTTGTGTAGATCAGCTCGTGTGGCAAACAACTTGTGGATGATTAAATAATCTTTGGCTCGATATCATATCTCATCTCCCAAAACTCTCATTTTAATGAGTCAGCAATGAAAATCATACATCGAAGAAAGTGTTACGAAGATCGGGGACTGTTAGAACCAGGATCAATGCCTTATCGGGACTGGGGACTGCATAATCAGCCTCATAGAAATAAGTTATGCAAGTTATACACATATATTGGTAGCTCTATTTACTTAAGCAAAAGAATATTTATGTAAATGTACTTTTAAAGATAGAGGAAATAAATCGAAGTCCTTTTATTTTTATCTTATTTCTTGTCGGAATGATAAGTTAACTTATTTTATTGTTTGAAAGTTAATAAAAATTTCATATGCCTGTGCCGGAATGAACAGGAGACGTCCTCTTCAAGATCACCATAAACATAAGGGACCTCTCTTATGAAACCCTCATAGTAAAGGGTAGATTTCGGAAGTATTTATGCCCGGAATCAAAAGCTATCGGATGTGAAAAGATTTTCGAAGCTTTCGGTTAAATGAAAAAGAATATTTTTTGCACAATACTAAAGCGAAAAGTTTTATTTTATTGATTAAAATTCTGAACTTAGTATAACATTTTGATATAGTTACAAAAAGTAAAGGGAAAATATATACATTAATTCTTGCTTCCAGAACCCGAAGGGAGATAAGAGTCTTTGTTTTCTTTATTAGGAGAAGGCTATTCCGCTTCCGGTTCGAGGCCTTCATCTTCTTCAGTCTCTCCTTAGGTTCCTGAATACTCAGAATTAGTATTCGAAGAGTCAAAAGCAATGGGCCATACAGGGAGGTTCTCATGAGCGATTGTCTCCAACTTCCGAGCCTTGGCAAGGCGTTCGTCAATGTTTGCAATTCCTTCTTTGAATTCCTCCAAAGTCTTCCTCTTCGTATGGTATATGGCGTAAGTTTTCTTGAAGAGGATATAGTCCTCCCGATCTTGGAGTTTGGCTCGGAGTTTTGCAATCTTCGCTTGGAGCTTTTCATTTTCAGTTTTAACAATGCTGATTTGGGATCAAGCTCAACGTTGGTGGTCGAGTGAAGTTGACTCTGCTCCATAACTCATTTTAGTCTTTCTTTAATTCTTTTTCTCCTCTCCTAGATAGCATTGGCCTCCTCGGTTTTGGAGCGTAAGCTAGCCTCCAAGTTATTAATTTGCTCCATGAAGGCAAACTCATGCTCGGCAACAGCAGTTACAGTATCATGAAGTTCGGCCCACTTAGCCTTAACATCTTTAAGGTCATCATGTAATTGAGCGGTTTCTTAGTTGTGAACCATCCTATCTTGTTCGGACTGCTACAACCGGGCCTCAAGGTCATCCATTTGAGCAATATTTCCCTCCAGCACTGGGAGGCGCTCGGCAAGCTGATCCATTTCAGCCAAAAGTTGATCTCGTTCTGAAGTAAGCTCTTGTTTGTCCAGAATCAACCTTTACATGCCCTCAGAAGCAAGAAGGTTGGCTTAAAAAAGGTTAGAACTAAAGTTATTACTGCAAAGTATAAATTGAAAGAGGATAGAAGGAAGTTAGATTAATACATGCACCGAGCAATGCATGATATTATTTATTAGACAATCCCCAGAAAGAGAGTCCATTTTTCTCTAATCTTTTTCTCAGGCCAGCGGCTTCAGATAATTGGCAAGCTCCACAGCTTGCAAAGCATATGGCACTCACTCGAAACCGAAAGAATGACACTTTGTTTTCTATGAGGGTCCTGAATGGGTGTTGAGTAGGTACTTCCCAGATTTCCATGGTCAGGTGACCATGAAAAAGGAGCACTCTCTATTTGTTCAGCCTGGGCTGGTGGAGAAGAAGCAGCTGGTGAAGATGGAGGGGTGATTATTGTCGGCTCAGAAGTTAGTGGTAGAGGAAGGTCAAGAATTAAACTCATTTGACCAGAAGCAGCTGTGGGAATCCGAAAATGAGATAAAGCATTTTCAGCCATTTCCATTTCCCCCAGAGTTCCTGAACTCCCTCTAGTAGTGGAGTTGTCAGTTGAGCTGATGATAATCTTTTTCTTCTTTGAAGGGGAACCTCCTCATCATCGGCTCCCTCTTCATCATCAAGGACCATTATGGTCGGTCCGGTTGGTGTTTCTTTTATTCTCTTCTCCTAAGTCCTAGCCGAGAAGGGAAGTTTCCTCTTTTATTTCTTGTTGTTGGGCTGAGGAATCCAGGAGGAGGTATCTTCATCGGAAGTGCGAGTAGATTCGAGAGCTCTCTTCTGGCTAGGGACATTCTACAGTAATTGTTCAAATTCCTCAGGGTTATCGGGAACCTCCTTGTCGGGGCAAATGGCGAATCCCTTTGGAAGTCATGTGTGATACAAGAAGACAGTTAAATTGCTTCCAAGATATATTGAAAGATTGAAAGAAAGGAAGAAGAATTCTTGTTTACCATGGTTTTTGGATTTCCATCCATATTTGGGAGCCATTTCTTTCCATCTTCAGGACTCTGGTGTAGTAATATCCAGAATTTTTTGTACCCATTGGGCCAGATCTAGAACCCGTGGTAGCTTCCAGTGAGTAGCTGGAGTAAGGAAAATGTAAAGTTAGTAGCGAGGGAAGGTCTTTCTAAACATGAAAATGAAAGGGTATTCGAAGACTTACGGAAAAGATTCCATAATTCGGGAAGAGCAGGTGATGTGGCCGGGATGATATCCCTGGTAGCAATGATAACGAATCATTCCATCCATCCACGGTCATTATCATCATCGACCTAGTGATAAGGGCATGATGACTGCATTTGCTAAGATTTAGCACACCCCCACGGAAGATCTTTGGGAAGTAAAGGTTCATCATGTATGCGAGAGTCGGGATTTCCCCGGTCTCAGAACACAACTGGTAGAGGCAAGCCACCATTCGACACACGAAAGGGCCTACATGTGCCAAACATATTTAGTACCGGTGGAAAAACTCTAAGATTATTGGGTCGACTCTTTCACCCACTCTCAAAGTGAAAGGACCCAAAGTGAAGGGGTATGTATAAACATACATGAACCCTGGTTTGGAGAAGGCGACCATTTTTACCTTGCTAGGTGTAAGGATTTAAATATTGTCCCAGTGACAATCCTCTTTCATGACAAGAATACTAGGAGGATGGATGAAAGAAAGATACCTACTAATAGGCCATCTTCTGTCACTTTTGGAATTTACAGGTTCTTTTTTTTTCCTGAAGGTCAGATTTCGTGCTAAGGTGAAGAGGTATGATGGTGTTTACGGTTGGAGGTTTAGATTCAACATCAACCTACTTGGTTCTAACTGAGAAAGTTGAAATTTTCAATAGGGTTCCAAGATAAATCAGAGAAGAAGAAGTTGTAAAAAGTAACGAATACAAATGAGAAGTAGAGAAGTTATAGACGGAAAAAATCGTGTGTCATGATTACCTCGAGAACTGACAAAAATATTTGCCAAATCATGGGGTAACACGTGTTCGGATCATTAAATGCGAAGAGATGTGTATCCTTTCAAATATCAGGAATTATTCAGAAACTTGCCCGCTAAGGAAAGATGTTTTCTCTACTTCCCGGTGACACTAAAGTATTGTCACCAAAAAATAGGGGGACTATTTGTATACGGTAAAATTTGTTAGTGACACTTGGACGAATGAAGAGATGACACGTCGAGCTGAACACAGGTAGGATGTGAGTCAGCAAATAGTAAATACTAGTTGCCAGCATGCGACCAGTGCTGGATGAGTCCCGAAGACAGAGTAGCCGACAACAAAGGTTCAAAGTATTGACACTAGGTAGCATTCAGTGAGCGTCCGATATAGAGAATATCTACATTTATAACCAACTGTTATGCAACCATCAATAACGGTTTTATTCTTATTCAAGAGGAGCTTGATTTGGGGGTCTTGTCTCCCTGAATAAAGCTATAAATATGAAAATTAACATCTATTGTAGACACGAAATATTCTGTACACAAAAAAGTTATACTCTGCTCTCATTTTATAATATTATTCTCATTCTTTGTTCTTGAATATTGTTCTCACTTTTGCCGCCGGAAAGGCTAAGTTCATAGCCATGCTCATATTTCCTTTAATTTCATTTCATAATCTTATTTTTGTTCTTATTTATTTACTATTTTTGGATCAAATTAATTCACTTATTTATAAACTACGCTATAAATTCAACTATATTATTTTACGGGTAAACAACGGTGTCAGAAATGTAGCCTCTTTCATATGATCTAATTTCAAAGGGTATTGTTATGTTAGGGTGGATTTTGAGCCACCAATGGAAGAAGAAGGTTCGAGCCAAGGCAGCTTCAAGGATAGACATATTTTTACATTAAGAGAAAGTAATGATGGTATTTTGCTTCTTACTTTATGGGAAAAACCTGATGAGTTTGTGAAACGTCAACGAAGGGATTAAAGCATATTACTCAATTAATTGAAGGTTAAATATGCTCAATATGATATCATGAGGAGTAAAACTAGAATTAGACAATAATCAAGGGATCAGAGTTACAATTTGTCTCTAATTTACTACATTTAACTCGTTAATATTTGTTATAACGAGAGGAATACTCCACAAAAAGCAAGAAGATAATACAAATTGGAGAGGATGCAGTATTTAGGTGTAAAAGTTTTTTTGGCAATTAATTAGGTTTTTTATTAATCACCAAAGAAATTACAAATTATTAGTTTAGCACAACTCAGCCAGCGAATCTCAAAAAAAAAACATAATCAAAGATCCCAGCTTTCCTATACAGCAGTGCTATGTATAGATTAAGGAAGAAACTTAAAAAACTAGCTTTTGCATTAAACATTTCAGAGCACCAGTAGCCCTGCAGCTACAAGCACATGCTATCTCTTTTTCCACTCCTTCACAATCTCTGTCCATCCCTTCAAAAACTTTTGAATTCCTCTCCTTCCACACGTTATATATAACGTCAACATATATCATCTTAATGAGTTTTGCCTTTGTTGTCTTCCCTTGTATACTTGTAATAATCTCATGGAATTGTAGTTTCCAGTTACTGCCACCATAGAGTTGTTGTTGTGACCAGTTGCTGACTATGTTCCAAATTGCTGGAGCATATCTGTGTTCAGCAAATAAATAGTTTCTTGTTTCATTGTGAGATTGACTAGTGCACACATAGCATGTACATTAAGTCCCCAACTCAGTAATCTATCCACAGTTAGAAGTTTGTCCTGGCATTGCATGCACATTGTGAATAAGGCTTTTGGTCTTGCAGGGTTCTAGAACATTAGTTTTCTCTATCTTACCTTTGGGTATTCTGGCATCAGTTGTAAGTATATTTTTTAATGACACTCTTATGTTCAGCAATAGTTCTGCTCAGTTGCCTGATAGTATCTTTTGCCCCCAGGATTTTCCTAACCATCCAACAGGAGGTTTGTGGAATGGTCACAGTTCCCACACTCTGATCCTTGATGCAATAGGCATGGATCCATTTTATCCAAAATTTATCCCGCTTATGAGTCAAATCCCAGCGTGTCTTCGCAATTGCAGAATTATTTCATACCTGGAGATTATGCAAGTTAAGCCCCCTGTAGACTTAGGCATGCAGATCTTCTCCCAAGCAATAAGAGCCTTCTTTGTGATTCTATTACCTCCAGACCACAGGTAGATTCTGTACTGGGCTTCAACTATTTGTATCACCTTGGCTGGTAAAGTGAAGAGTTGAGCTCAATAAGATTGGATCCCAAATAACACTGTTTGAATCAGTTGAATTCTCCTAACATATGATAGTTTCTTTATAGTCCATGAAGAGATTTTTGCCACTATTTTGGCTATGAGAGGTTGCCACTGTACCACGGTGAGCTTCTTAGTTTCTAGAGGCACCTCTAGGTATTTAAAAGGAAGTTCACCTAGTGAATAACCTAACAGTTGAACTACAGCCTCTTTCTCCCTCTGTGTCATTCCCCCACAATAGACTGCACTTTTGGTTAAGTTAGCTTGCAAGCCTGAGGCTGCTGAGAATGTAGTAAAACATGCATGAAATCTCTGAACAAATTCAATGTCTCTTCTGGCAAACAACAACAGGTCGTCAGCAAAGCTTATATGAGTGATCCCCGGCCTTCTACACCTTAGGTGGAATTTATAGCTTTTCTCATATTGCAGGTCTTTAAGTAGTCGGCTCAAGTACTCCATGGCAATGGCAAAGAGAAAAGGAGATGTGGGATCTGCTTGTCTCAATCCTTTGGCTGCATTAAATGGTGCAACTGATTCTCCATTAAGTAGAATAGAGTAATTAACTGTTTTGATGTAGTTTATTACCCATTTGATGAACTTTTCTGGAAACCTCAGCCCTTCCATAACTTGTTCTCGGTAAATCCATTTCAATGAATTATAAGCTTTTTGTAGATCTACCTTTATCATATATCTGGGGGAGATATGCTTTCTACCATAGGATTTGATACGTTTATGTGCCAGAATGATTTTGTCTGCTATTTTCTTTCCCGGGATAAACCCTACCTGAGCCTCTGAGATGATGTAGGCCATAACTTTCTGTAACCTGCTGGTGATAACCTTAGTAATAATCTTGTATAAGACTGTACAACAAGCTATAGACCTATAGTCGTCGACTGTATCTGGAACCTTAGGCACCAGAGTGAGTGTAGTGCAGTTTATAGCTTTATACAAAGTTCTTGTGATGAAGAAATCTTACACAGCTTCACAAACTTCATTCTTAACAGTGGATCATGTCTGCTTGAAAAAGACAGCATTGAAGCCATCAATTCTGGAGCCTTATCATTTCCAATTGAGCTCAATCCTTCATAGATTTCCTCCTTTGTAATTGGGGCACAAAGTTCTAGTTGTTGCGTATGTGATAGGAAATGGCCATTTCTCATTACCAATCTATTCGTTGTTGGCAGTTTTGATGTAACAGTTCCCATCAAAGATTTATAGAAGCTAACAAATTCTTCTTTGATAGCTTCAGGATCCTGAAGATTGACCCCCAACAATGACTTGATCTCAGTTATTTTCTTCTTCTGTTGCTTTTCTTTTATTACAGCTGAAAAGTACTTAGTATTTGAATCCCCTAGTTTGATCCAGGTGGCTCTTGACTTTTGCTGTAGTGCACTTTCCTCTATCAAAGATCATTTTTCCAGTTGGATCAGACAGTTTTTCTCCTGATCAGTCAATGCATCAGAGTAAGTGTTCCCCAGTTCTTCCTGAATCCTTTTCAAGTTTAGTCTTGCTTGACTAATCTTCTCTGTGATCCCCATGAATTCTTCTAAGTTCAACTATTTAAGTGCAGGCTTCAAGCCTTTCAATTTAAGCTAGACATTCTTCATTCTCTCTATAGCATTGTTTCTGCCCCCCTCCCCTCCCCCCCCCCCGTTTTCACAATTTGCTTGAATCAAGGATGTTCTATCCAGATATTGAAGAATTTGAAAGGAGTTTTCTTCTGGCTTCTCTTATTGGGATGAGAATGGGTATGTGATCAGATATGAAGGGTTCTCCATATATTGCAGTCAAGTGCCCATATTGAAGCATCCATTCATCATTGGCAATTGCTCTATCAATCCTGCTACAAACTCTATCAGTTCCTCTTTGTTTGTTTGTCCAAGTGTAATATTCCTCTTTCCAAGGAATCTAATTTAGCAGCACTGTGTTGTAGCAGTCAAAGAAATCTTTTAACTTAGCTAATGACACATATTTTCCAGATAGCCCGTCACTGGGGGTGTAGTATTGCATTGAAATTCTCACTAATTAGTCAAGGTTTATTGATCATAGGTGTCATTGCTTTCAACTGATCCCACAATGCTTTCCTTTCTTCTGCTGTATTAAAACCATATACTATTGTAAGCATACAATCTATTCCATTCTGCCTTATTGTTACCATACAATGAATGAATTGACTTGTACTAGTTAGATGATGTATATTATAGGCTTTAGCATCCCATACTACCCATATTCTTCCATTCCTTGCATCTTTGTAATTGCTTATCCTCTCCCAACCAGGAACAATCTTGTTGGCAATCTGTGGTGCATTGTTTTTGCCTTCGCTCTAGCTTCTAGAAGACCGGCTATTTTTACATGATTTTCTTTGAGGTACTGCTTTAGTTCCTTCTACTTGTACCTCTTATTTATTCCTCTTATATTCTACATAATCCAAGTTATTGGGCATGTTGTATCCCCCCCCTGTATCAGGGAGTTTATGGCCTTCTCCTCTGTGTCCTCCTTCATGTTGCACTTGAAACCCATTCTTTATTGAAACAGCTACATCTAGGCTTGGCCAAATTAAGTTGTTTGCTTGTTGTTTTGGACTTTTACTCTCACTTGTTGTTGCCTTATCAACTTGTTTATGAAGTTGTGGGGTTCCTTTTGGTTTAACCTGCACCCATTCTCCTCTTATGGCCTATTTTCCCCCATTACTAGGTTGCTGATCATTTTGCTCTGTTGTAGGGTGATGTATCAGCTGCCCAGTTGGCCTCCATGTGGGAACTAGCCCTAGTCTCCTTTTCCTTTGCAACTGAGCTGCCTTCTCCTCATGTGGTTCTTTGGTACAATCATGTCCTAATTTTAAGCACTTGTCACAGAAAGCAGGTTTCCACTCAAATTCAATAGCCTACTGAAATTGCCTACCAGAGGGATCATTCACTGTTATTTCACTAGGCAGTTCCTTTGTGGCATTAACTTCAATGAGAATTCTAGCATAAGAGACCCTAGTCTGCTTGGTGATGCATCTATCAGCAAATAAAGGGTTGCCTAGTGTGCTTGCCATCCTGCTCAATGAGTTACTCCCCCGGCAGTTCATAGGGAGCTTAGGGAACTTAACCCATAGAGGAATTTTCGTCAGAAACTCAGCTTTAAAGTCAAAATCAGGAGTCCATTGTTTGATAACAATTGGTATGTTGCTTATGATGTACGGGGCTCCATATAAAATGTCCTGCAGATCCTTAATACTCTGAAATCTAACAATATAATAATTGTCTTCGTGTAGATAAATTTCAGGTTCTTCCACAGCATTCCAATATTGTGCAATATATCTACACATATATTTATAGCGTGGTTTTTCCCCAATCACATAAACAATGAGTGATTTCCTCCATTTTTCAGTTTTAGTTTCAACCTCTATTTTATCTAGGTTAACCACAAATTGACCATCCACAATTTCATGCGGATATAGGTTAAGTTCATACCATGTTCAGCTGTTCAATTCCCAGCAAATAAGGTTGTCCATAGAGCTTCAGGTAGAGCTTCCTGCGCCGGAGTAGGCGGGTCAGCTTTCTGTTTGCCTTTATCCAATGAAATCATTGGATTATCCTGTGGTTCCTCCATTGCAGCCGTTGCCCTAAGTTTTCCATTTGACTGAGCGATGCTCTTAGCTGAATTTGTTGAATTTGGTAACTCAATCGTTTGATTTGGACTCAAATTAAGCCTCTTCGATACCGTTACTTTTGTATTCTGCGAACCAAAATCGAGTGACCTAGTTGGAAGGTTCCCAATCGGAGTCACTATTTTTTATGTACTTCCTTATTCAAGAGTATCTGCAATCACACTTGCACTAACGGAGCTTCCTACGGTGACGAGCGATTGGGTTTTGAATGGCCTTCCTCTCTTCCTAGCCATGGCAACCACGAATCGGTGCAGGTTAGCATAACCTGCACCGAGAGTAAAGCTAGAAAGAGAAATTTATATTAGTACAAGGAGGAGACGTATTGCAAGTGAAAACTCCCTTTGTTCAGTAGCTGTTGAAAGTTTAGGTGTAAAAGTTAGACCCTCAAAATATTAAGTTTCTTAAATGGCATTTTTCTCTTTCTGCGTGCACGAATATATTTGTGCAAAGCTTATTTAGGGTGTATTTGGTATGAAGTCCAATTTTCTCATGTTTGGTTGGCTTAAATGTTTTGGATCTTTTTTCTCTAATTGGAGAAAAATATTTTCTCCATCAAAAGAAGGAAAAATATTTTTCAAAACTCTTTTTCAACCTTTTTCACCCTATTTCTCATCCCCACCAACCCCCTCCCCCTCCCCACCAACCC
>AWOL01S0000937.1:143835-158931 GCA_000715115.1 Nicotiana otophora
GACCACCCAACCCCTACCCCTTACCACATCCCACCCACCCCAACCTCTCCCATCATCCACCCTAAATAAAAATATTATTAAGAGTACTTTCTTTTAGTATTGTAAATAGAGTACTTTTTTATTTCAGCAAAATGAGTATATTTTCATGATGTGAAAAATTTATTTTCGTTCATTTCAACAAATCAAGTACTTTTTTTTCATGATGTCGAAAAAGTATTTTCTTTCATTTCAATAAAATAAATATTTTTTTTTTATGACGCAGAAAAAGTATTTTCTTCCATTTCAACAAACTGAGTATTTTTTTTTCCAGATATAGAAAAAATATTGTTCCACAAAATGAGTACTCTCTTTTCATGATGTAGAAAAGTATTTTTTTTTTCATTTCAACAAAACGAGCACTTTTTTTCATAATGTAGAAAAAGTATTTTCTTTCATTTCAACAAACTAAGTATTGTTTTTTCTTGGTGTAGAAAAAATATTTTCTTTGTTTTAACAAAATAAGTACTTTCTTTTCATTATTTAGGAAAAATACTTTCTTTCATTTCAACAAAACGAGTACTTTCTTTTCATGACATAGAAAAAGTATTTTCTTTTCCTAATGTAGAAAAAATATTTTCTTTTATTTCAACAAACTAAGTACTTTCTTTTCATGATGTAGAAAAATATTTTCTTTCATTTCAACAAAACGAGTACTTTCTTTTCATAATGTAGAAAAAATATTTTCTTTCATTTCAACAAAACGAATACTGTCTTTTCATGATATAGAAAAAATATTTTCTTTCATTTCAACAAACTAAGTATTTTCTTTTCCTGATGTAGAAAAAATATTTTTTTTTATTTCAACAAAATGAGTACTTTCTTTTCATGATTAGAAAAAATATTTTCTTTTATTTTAACAAAATAAATATTTCGTTTCCTGATGTAAAAAAATATTTTTTTTATTTCAACAAAACGAGTACTTTCTTTTCAGGATATAGAAAAAGTATTTTCTTTCATTTCAACAAAATAAATACTTTATTTTCATGATATAGAAAAAAATATTTTCTTTCATTTCAATAAATTAAATACTTTCTTTTATAATGTAGAAAAAGTATTTTTTTTCATTTCAACAAACTAAGTATTTTCTGCATACTTTTGCATTATCATGTTACTCTACTTTTGCATTATCATGTTACTCTAAAACCAATTATAGATTATATTTTGATAGCAAACATGAATTAAAAATATACGAAATATGGTAAATGACATGGTATAATGTGTAAAACCAAACTCATGATCTAAATTTTATACCATCAGCGTGTATAATATAAGTTAAATCCCATACATAAGTACTTTGGCCTGTCATTCTTCATATAGAGATATATACCAAGAGGTAAGGCATTATGGTCCGTCTCCATGTAGTTATTCATCAATATACATGTAGTGTTACAACCCAAAACTCGTAGCCGCGCAAAGTATCATGAATTTAATAAATAAATATCTCGATTTTCTAAGGAATTAAGCTACAACCACACCAAAAATCTATGATCGTGTACAAGGAAACTCTACGAATAAAAGAGAAATTAAAACAGACTTGTGTCCACGAAACAAAAAAGAACTTATTGGTGGAGTATCTTCTTAAAAATCAAATCATTTACAAAAAGATGAGGATTTGGCAATTGGCCGTACCCTCAAGATGCAGTTCTCCATTGTAGCTCGATCTGAAGTCGACCATTCTTTGAGTCAATAAGATGGTATCTCTCATTAATTCTCTTGTTATTCACAACATCCGCAAGATACACATCCACGTAACCCAAAGCTTCCTAAAAGTAAGGAAACGTAAAATATGTTAAACGAGAGTTTAAATTTCTATACGCTGACAGTGTAAAAGTTATGTCTAAGAAGGACTTAATGCATGTGTAGTTACAATGAGAGCTCAATGTACCTTGGGATGTCGAAGACCCATTCTTTTTGAAGTACTAACAACTTCTACATGAATCCTATCATTTACAGGTGGTTCCTCCAATACAAACTGAAACTCCTCTTCCCACCTTGGATCTCTGTTTTTCTTTATAACCTTTGCAAGTTTCACCGAAACAATAGTGGATTAAGGTATAATGAAAGCAACAAATTTCGAAGACATTGTTCACTTATCGACATGAAAAATGTGATTGAGAGAACTAAAAATGGATAACCAAAATGCATGTTAAGTGCTTATAAAACAGTAAGGTGGTCTTTGCATCACTTGAGATGTGCATAAAGTTAGTTGCCCATATATTAAAAAATATTGAATTTTCACTGGCATTGCAACATTATAATTCGAGCAATATGTTAGCTGCTGCAAGTTAATTTCCTCATTCATCTTTTACTTGTCTCCTTAACATTCATAAAAGAATGATTAGTCCACACAATTCTAATGCTCTAGCTATAGGGCCTTTATCAAAGGTGAATTCAGAATTTAGAATCAGTGGGTGCAGGATGAATGTAATCTTATTAAACTTTTGCATATGTATGCATAGTTCGAGGTGAAAACAAAGTGTACATTTTAAATTTTTCATGAAAAGATACCTTAGTTCTTCTCTCTTCCCCTCTGAAGAGCAGACGAACAGATGGATTTGTGTGGTGCTTCCCTTCAAGATCTTGACCTTCATGGACAATAACTACGAGCATACCTCCGCCCTCAGGTGTTCCATCAGGAGCCTTCTCTACCGTACCTGATTCATCAGCGCCATTTGCGAGTTCTTCATCGTTAAAAGCTTTGTACATCACTTCAAGTACAAGCTGTCCTCTTGATTTTTCATTTTGAACATCATCTGGTTTTAAGTTTTTCAGAAGATCTAGTGTCAATACTTTTGGTTCATCTGGAGTAAGATCTTTCAATGGAATAATATTCACACCCATTTTTTCATGTGAGCCAACCTAACCAATAAAAAACATAAGATCTCCAATGATTCAGGACTGCAGAAGAAATGTTTTAGAAAAACAATATGATCAGCATGGCAAAATCAATAAGATATACCTGCTCCCAGTCATAAACAGAAAATTTTAGAACTTGAGTTTGTGGATCCTTAACCACGAAACTAAATTCCTCGTTCCATTCGGGGTTCAAGTTTTTGTGCTTCACTGATGTTTTCTTTGATGATAGTTTGTCATCCATAATTTTTAGTTTCACAAAGGGGTCTGAGAGCCCCAAAAGATCTGTCTTTTTAAGCTTCATTGCCCTCAGAACTGTCACATTAAGAATTCCAACTGGCCTCTTCATTGCTCTGTCAAAAGAACAAAACAGAATTACTACTTATCAAGAAAAGACACCAAAATGAAGCATATCGACTGAAATGCCAACGAGATTTACTTTGCACTATTAGATAAATGAAAAAAAAAAAAGACTTACTTTGAAGGATCCAATATTTGGACCTCAAGTGTTTTTGGCCATAGATACATACTTGCAACTTGATCTTTGATAATCTCCTGAGGAATTAAAAAAACTTTTAAGTGACCGAGACAGGAAGATTAAAAGAGATAAAGGACCTTACTTGAACAAATCTGTACAGGCCAGGAATGGACATTGCATCTGCACCGAGAAGTTTTAGTCCAAAATCGACATGAGGCTGCAAGCATATTACACAAGGTGAAGCTACCAAATAAGGCTGCAATATTTCTCACCAGGTAAAAGTAATTGACATATTGCCATTTCTAATGGATGTGCTCAATCTCAAGAGAGATGAAAATTTATGCAACACCTTCAGGAACTCAAATTTGATTAACCCTTTTACTCATACTGAAAGTTATTATATCCTCCAGTAAATTTGGTGAATGAGCACTCACCTTCTCCATAAGCGATACATATATCTTCGCGAAACAAGGAAAGGTTGGAACCAGTGGCTTCAAGGTGATTCGAGGTAAGGCAAATATTTGCAAGTCAACCACCTGAGACAATCTCGAGTGTCAGCACACATGAATTGTTTTATTTCGGGAACAAGTTTGTAACATCACCGTATTTGTTGCTAAGAGTAGTTTAACTTAAAAGCATTACCTGAGCAGTGGCTTTCAACCCAAATGCCTTCACTGCAACAGTGATGTTTGGATTAGCTGCCCACTTAATGACTGGTTCCATAATCAGCTCTTTCTCCTCTGTGATATAGACCTTCATTCCTGGCATATTGGTGCAACAGGTTACTCATATGAAACATACTATATTTATGGGCAGAAGAATACAAAGTCCATAAAGTAAAGAGATAAAAGGGAAGTGACTGCACAAGAGGGGGGGGGCGGTTATAAAGGCAAGAGAACAGAGAAACTTCAAATCAATTAAGACTCGATATGGTTGACATTAAAGATTAGTCTTTGAGATTCAGCCATCAGAAGAAGAAAAAAAGGGGTAGATTTAGGTCTCCAAAAAGATTCAACTATAAAATGGGGAATCATAACTTTCTTTGTTGCAAAACCAATTTAGAAAGTCACATTCCTGATTTAATTCTAAGTCCTTTTGGTGGTATATATGCATAAACCAAGTGAAAGAGGAAAAAGCTAACCTGGAAATGTAGGTGGAAGGGTGCCCAAGGTAAATGATTGAAATTCAACTGACTCAATTTTGTACTGTGGAATCTGCTCAGCTATGATGGGATCTACGATACCTTTTGCTGTTTTACAAATAGCCTGAGAAATCCTGAACGTCAATATTCAGCTCAATTAAAGGGAAAAGTGTAATGTGGTATATACAAGTAAACATTACCTTGTCTAAATAAGGCCACATGAGTTCGATCATTTTATTAAGCCAATCTAGCTGCAGAAATGCAGTCACAGAAAAAAGTTGTTATGCAAAGAAAGAGTTGATAACTCAAAAGCTTTTGTGCAAGTAGAAATAAAATGACAACATACACGATCATAATCTGGATTTTTAACCCAAAGTGGTATCTCAGGGAGCAGTCGTTGCAGGCTTTCAGTATCTTGCTCCGCCAAGGGCCGAATATCAGGATGCTGAAAAGAGTAAAGCCCAAATAAGATGAAACTTGTTCAAGAACTATTTTTTTCATCCAAAGCATTTTGCTTTTCAGATGCTGTTAATGATGAGATGAAGTAATATGAAACAAATTTAGTCATTGCCTTTATTCTGGGAGCGAATTTTGTAACCGAAACTGAAATCTTATCACCATATCTGCTAAACGAGCAAGGTCATCTTCACTTAAACTGCAACCTCTAAGTAGGCAATGGTTTTTTCCAGCTTCAAAATATCTAGTACTCCATCCATTTGAATTTATATGACCCCTTTCTATTTTGTTACATTTCAAAATGTTTGATACCGTTCCATTGACAATGCAGTCTATATGGACTTCCAAAATATTCAAGGATTCAAATTTACTTAGTATTTTCTCTATAAAATGAATTTTGTACGTGAATATTGAAGTGTAATGGGTCCTAATGGAGCGAAATGGATAGTAAAGATTTACATAACCGATCCCAACTTCACTAGCTTGAGACTAAGGCACTACTGCTGTTTTGTTGTTGAAACTAATTTTTCAAGTGTTAATTCATTATATTTTTTCATTACTACTAATATATACAACACAACACTCCAATCAACACTTAAACTCGCCCTCATGTTTAATTATTTCATAAAATAAAAAGGAAGTATTTGTTAAGATGATGTTGTTACTGCTTCTTTTTTCATCTTTCCTTGAGCCGAGATTCTATCGGAAATAGCCTATATAACTACTCAAGATAGGGGTAAGGTCTGCGTACACACTACCCTCCCCAAACTCCACCTGTGAGATTTCAATAGGTTTGTTGTTGTTGTTGTCAGGGAGATTTAAGATAAAATCAGTTCCATGAATCTTTCAGATTAGTATTTGCAGCCAAACATAGATAGAAAGACATAACACACACACAAAAAAAAGAACTCAAGCCATGCTAATTGCACACAAGAGGTTTTCAAACTCCTTCAAAATTGAAAAAATGTACTACTCTAAACATACATATCTTCAAAATCCCCCTGAAAATAGGGAGCTATAACTGATCTGTTTTGACATGTTTTCTATACACAATAGGTGCATATGCACCCACTCACTAATCACTATCTCGGACACGGGATATACATATAAACACACATACATACTAGTTTAACTTATATACATCAGAAATGTAAGAATAATTTTACACTATTAGGTCATCTTTACCTGTTGTAATAAATAACCTGACTTATTTTCAAGAATACAAATCTCACTTTTCATGAAGGATTATCTGTAATTAAATATCTTCTGGATGACCTAAATTATTTTTATATAGTTGTTGTATATAGTAAAATTTAAGGCAGAAATAAGCATGCAGAGAGCATATTATGAGAAGAGAGAAGAGAGAGAGAGAGGGGAAAGAAGAAAGGTGACCTTGACATCAGTTGGTAGAACGTAGATGAAGAGGAAATACCCGATCACTAGCCCTATCACGATCCCCATTCCAAATCCGAAGAACCCCAATATTGTGCTTATGAATCCCATCTCAACGAACAAACTCAAGATCACCTCAATTAATTGCCTCTTAAATCTTCTGCAAGGAAACACAACAGTCAATTTTTGTTTTTACATTCCTACGTATAATGAAAGCAAAGATCTTTAGAATTAGTTACCGGAATTAAGGGAAAGTCTCACCACCAAATATTAGCATTTCTGAGATTTAGAGTACATAACATGGAATTGAAGATGAAAGATATTATTAACATAATCAAGATTCAGAAGAAGAATAGCAATAAAAGAGCATTAAAGAAATGGTGTTTCATGCATTGAACAACGACCCCTCGAAAAGTCTGTGTAATGTAACGGCTTTTAGGAGGGAAGCAATTTAAGCCCGTGTGGCATTCCAAACAAGTCGGTAACGCTTTACTCTGTTTCTCTTTCCCTTTTGGAACTCAAACCCTTGGAAAAACTATATACTAGTTACTTTGAATGGATCCATCCATTGTAGCAATTTTTTTTATTTTTTGGGGGTGTTTTCGCCCTGTGGCCAGTGACCTATTAGGACCCGACTAATCCGTATTCGTGTCGAAAGTCCCACTGTTAGTTCCTAGCAAAAATGACTTCTTTCATAAGTCTCGAATCCGAGAACTTTGATTTATGGATTGATAAATAGTTACCACACCAAATATGACACTCCACTCTGTCTAAATTGTGAGAGTATGAATAAATGCATCAACTTTTCCTAATGCAAATAAAATTAACAATAATATAAAAATACTCCTATGGAGTATAGATTATGAAAATATATCTTAATACATGTAAAAAATATTTATGTTTTAAATCATAGTTGAAGAAACAACTACAGGATTTGATTTCTTAATAGTATCATTCGTTCTAAAGCGAAATAGGTAAAGAAAACAACCATTTTCTCCATCCCAAAATGACTTATTTGCTTCCCGAGTGAATTTTGGTTCGTGTAAACTTGCAACTCATTGTAATTTTGTGTAGTTTTCGAACAACTGAACATCTCATTTTAAAAATATGAATTTAATATAGTTAGTTTGCCTTGAAAATAAGTCAAATTAATCTGTTTTCAAACTACTATTCTATCCCAGCCTCGGTAGGGTAAATATATGAACTCTCACTATACATTTAGCTTTTTTCTTAACCAAGTCGAATCAATCAGCTGATAACCGTAAATCGCAAACAAATGTGCTTTTTTTAAAAGAAATTTTGCTATTACAAGTGGTTTAGTAAAAAGTAAAGGAATGAACATTGAGAATTGAACTCATATCTATTCTGTACTCTCACATATATCATTAGACTATAAATATTGGTGGCAAAATGAGTGTTCCATTTTGTTGCCACAATCTCTTTTTCATTCGGCATTTTACATTTTAAAAGAATCATTGGCGATTCCAAAGAACGGTTGAAATAATAGTGAGAGTTTTAACGTAATCGATCGAATTTCGTATATTCTTATTTGAGAGACGGCTAGAAATAGGTGGTCAAAGGGAGACAAAAAGAAGGATACATATCGAGTAAGCCTATTTGACAATGTAAAAGGTTGTTGCTACAAACCAAAAAAGAAATGATATCATTTTCTTTATCTTTACTATACATAAGGATCATCGATAGGCATGCCTTTTCTTACTCCTATGCTTAGTGCTTATCTCAATCTTGATTTTCTCTAATTGCTCTAGGACCTGAAGAGAGGAAAATCTTGGAGCATACCACATGCAATCCCTTTGAACTTGTTTAATTAAGAATTTGAATCTTGTACTTGCTTAAGGATATGCATACTCTCATATTTATATTTACCGTGGAGCTTTGGTATCCCTCAACTTATATGTTCCTCTGTTTAGCTTCATTAACTTTCACTCACTTGGTGGTTTGTATCCAAAAAAGAAAAAGGAGGAAAAAATGTGAGCTTTCTACAATCAATCACACAGTATAAAGAATAAGGAAGCTGAATACAAAAATTATGAGGTTCAACTAATATGCTTAGGTACCAGAAAATCACTTTTAACTTTTCAAAACGTCATTTTGTGTATAGTTTATTCACTTAAACTGCCTCCAAAAAAAAAAGGATAAAAGAAGTGAGTCTTGGGCTCCAGGCACGGACCTACCAGTTCTAGTCCTCCGCTACAAACAAAGAACTGAATATCCACTTGGATCACGCTTTAGATTGTGGGTCTTTATGATTAGGGGCCGACAAAAATTATCTGAAATTCACACTTACATGAACCAAGAACATGGTAGGCCCATGGCCGAAGTCACATGAATCCAGAACCTAAATGTAGTTCTTTTTGCCAACGGAAATAAGTATAAAAACAAAGAGTGACTTATCTATGTATAACGCTCTTTTAAAGAGCGCTATACATTAACGAACGTTTTGGACGTTAAGATATAGCGCTCTTTAAAAAAACGCTATATATATAACGCTTCTAATAACAGCGCTATATGTATAGCGCTTTTATATACCGCGCTATACTTACATAAGTATCGTCCCTTCCCTTTCCCCCCACACAGAACCAGAATCCCTCCCTCCATTTTCAAAAATCTTCAGCCCCATTTTATCGATAAAAAATTCGAGTGGACCCCACCCGTCCCATAAAAAGACAAGATTGTTAGTCCCACATCCTAGTCATCCGTTCCTATTGTTGTGGTTTGCTTGTTTCGAACTCAAATATTCAATTCTTCAACTTTTCAAAAAACATAAATCGAGGTTCTGGACTCGAAGTCACATGCTATAAGGGTGGTCAAAAAATTACAAGTAAAATATTACGTTGTAGAGGTATATAACACATATTGAACACCATTTGTCGAGAATCTTTTTTCACTTCTTTCAAATTTGAATATCCTTGGGGAAATTACTAGCTTCGCCGGGCAAAATTGAGGAGCTATTGAGTTGAAGTCAGCATCACTTGAGGGTCGAAACAACATTGAGTACTGTGCTTGAACATGGCGCTGGCCTCACAAGGTCTTTCAGTACCTTCCCCTGAGACTTGGGTCAATTAGCCAATTGGGTTGCTGTTTGAGTCCCTCAGGTGATTTTATTTTGACCATCATTATGCAGGCTAGAACGTAAAATGTGCAAATCATACGACTGTTGCTTAACCTGTGGAACTAATGCAATATGTGAATAATCTCACTGCTTGTTAGATTTAGGCAAATTTGTAATTAGTTAATAAAATAGGATAAAAACTACAAGTTTCTATACACGCGTTGAGAAACACAAAGAAGTTCACGACAACCACACCTTATGCTAAATCAACAATTTCAGACGAGAAATTGTCGTTTTTACTCTTTTTACATGGATTTGTAGGAAAATGGTTAGCTGCTCAGTCCCATGTGAAACATCATTATCAGATCAAAATATCTTCTAATAATCAATTTAGGGACTAAGGGAGAGAAACGAAAGGCCTTCCTGTAGTATCAAGTATCCGTACAGTAACGCCTTCCTACAAATAGTAAAACCTTTACTATTTCACAGCCTGGTTCCACCCAAAAAGTTAATACCATATCAAAGCAATAGCATCCATTTTAAGTCCAGAAAATACACATTTCTTTATTCATTTAGAGACAACCCTGTACAATAAGTTTAAATCAAAAGGAAGTCCTAATATACACTGCAAACGACTGAGATCTCCTTCCATGCACCAACCTAAAGAAATCAGGCAACCTCCTGTAGGGTAAAAAATAGCTGACTGTAAAAGGAGAATTTTACATTGAACCGTCTAGTAGTAAGATTGTAAGAAATTGTTGTATTTATTGCTGATAGAATAATTGATGGTCAGCAGCACTGCAGAGACGCTCATTTTGGTAGTTCAGATACCACTAAATCCTCCACCTTTAGAGCTTAGGCACTGTGTTTAGCACAACAAATCTGACATGCCACAAGAAAGTGAAAGTATCACACCTTAATTGGATTATATTTCTCTCCCATTAGCCCTCCTTTTTGTCTCTGAAACTGAACATAACGCAATGTGCTGGTGAAGAAAGCGTCGGAAGCAGAATCTGGGGTCGTGGCGTCACTCTGCATCTCAGTTTTAATCAACTCTATAAGGCTCTGAATTGCACCAGGTGTTATTTGAGGGTTCCCCTTCTCAAAAAAATAGAGGTACCTGAGGCCAGAAGTAGATTCATTACAATATAAAACCTATGCCTGCAATCCAGAACCCAAGTTTCAGTTTACAACATTAGTGTTCTGATTACTAACTTGTTAAGTATTTCAACAAAAAGTGTGACAGGTCCACTGCTACCCCTTGTAACATTTGCCTGTTGCTGTGCTGCATTAGCAATCCGCAACGAACGCTTTAGGCAAAGCAAGACCCTGTGATACCAAAGGCAGCACGTCATATATTTCAGGGTAACAAAATAAAAGGGAAATCCATAAATTAAAGCAAAATGCAGGACTTTAACTCCTGAATGGACAAAGCTATGGAAAAGAAAAGTTCGAGTGTACTTAGAAGAATCAATTGAATATGCAAATAACCCAATTAAAAATGAGAAATTTGAGGAGCACTCTTGCCTACCTTTCTCCATCTTTAATACCATCTTGATCGTCAACCCAAAAGAGATGTGAACAAGCGTAAACTGCTCTACATTGATCAGGTTTCTTTAGAAGTTTTGCTGAATACTATACATCAAAAAATGTGTTCCCATTGTTAGATGACAAATAAATAGACAGACGGACCCAAAGAGATTAGAGGTAGAAATTACCCCCGTGGCCTTATGAGTTAAGGTATCCCTGTTCTCAACACCAAACACAGTCATCTTCTGAAGAGTTCCAATTATCAAGTGTATTGCAGTCACTTGCGCTTTTGAATCCTAATACCAAGTGCAAGAATTTCAAGTAGAACTTTGAGCAGATGACAAGGTAAATGCGAAGAAGCATATAATATAAACACATTGTTTATGGTTGAGCAATTACCGCAACTTCTTCTTCATATAGTACAAAAGCTTGTGTAAAAAATTCATATGCAATCGGTTCAAGATCACAATCATTGGCAGCCTGAGGAACAAAAGCAAGTTTCATAAATAAATAAAAAACTAAATGGATCGAGTTAAGTTTTGATGCTCGCCTAGAGATAGCGAAGAGACTCTTTCACGTGAAACAAATAAAATAGATGGGCTCACACAAACATGTATAGATCACAGGTGCTGCTGGAAGGCCTTTCTCAGTGAACATCATATTGCAGAGAAAGACAATTTCCCTTCTTTCTTTCTTTTTTTGTGATGAAGAAAAGACAATTTCCTTTTTTTTTAATTAAAGCAGAAAAAGACAATTACCTAGTGGAATCTATTGAATTGCCTAGGAAATTGCAAAGAAAGACAGTTTCCTAGGCAATTCAAATAGATTCCACTAGGTAGTTCTCGTGCCATGCTTATAAACTTGATCTGATTCTGAGGGTACAAGTTAGGTGAAGAGGAAGAAAAGAGAACACGAAATAGGTCTAATCCATCAACACATATCCACTTTTTGCTCTAAATGTACTCCCAAGCTTTTCGCCATGATTGTCTTTCTCTTCCAATCATTGCCCATCCACCCAGTGAAGGGGTGAGGTTGTTGAAAATTCAAATCACAGAATAATCTTACGGCATAATTTAGAATTTTAAGATGTTCCATGATATGGACGTCTGAAAGTTCTTGTAAATGTTGGACATATTCTAAAACAGAAGAGTCTTTCATTTTATAGTCAAAAGACTGAATACATATGCAGCCCCTTAAACTTGCCCGTATTTTTCATTTAGACACCTATACTAAAAGTTGTTCCAATTGAACACCTGAACCTGTTCACAAGTGTGCCCATTGAAACACATATTTAACAATTCTACACAAACCAAAGTGTGTGCATGCTACTTGCTGTTGACGTAGCAAATACGACCGATCAGAAAACGACATGTCAACAAAGTATAGAAAAATCAAAATCTCAAGAAAGAAAAAAGAGAAAGAAAGAAAGAAACATTGACCGGAAAAGAGGACTTCCGCCGAATGTGCTACCTTCTCCAATTGACTATCTCTCATTTTGTGGTCTTTCTTCTTCCACTTAACATGAAAAATCAAATCTGCTGGGTCAAGAAGACGAAGAAAGTTAATCGGAATAAATTGCCACCACCCTCCAATCCCTTTTTAATTCTTCAACCACCTCTTAAACCGTAGCTAAACCAACAACCATTCCTCTGTTGCTTCCACCAGCTCTCCCATTTTCGATTCTTCGACCAACTGGTAGGTAAGGATTACTTGTAGCAGCTGGCTTTGACGGCATATAGCTACGGGAGTTTTGGGGGAATGTGGTGGAGATGGAAGCATAGTGGTGGAGCGGTGTCATGGTATTGGTGGCTGTTTCAGGTGGTTCTTAAGCTGGCTGGTGCACGGTGGCCCTTTTGGTGGTTCAGAAATGGTGGAGGTAGTGGCTATGGTGGAGGTGGGCAAAGAGATGGTGGTGGGATGGTGTCAAAATCTCTCATATGTCTTGAAATATTGGAATTTATAAATTGCATCTTTTCAAGATTTTTCTTGCACTCGCTAACTTCAGATTCTCACATATCCAACTAGTAGTGCTGCTATTAATTTGATTCCAACTTCTTCTTTACTTGATCAGTAGAAACCACACTGAAGTATCCTATTGCTCACTTCAGTTTGACTTATGCTATGTTAAAAAAATTCTATTCCATCTCTAATCCATGATATTGAGCTTGTTCAGGTGGCTTGGTTTCCATTCCTCGTGGCCATAACACTAGGCTTAATTACTTTCTAAAGCAAATCCCTAAGGTCTCCGAAAAGTAAAGAGGGTACGTTGACTGGCGTAGAGTGGTGGCAGCAGATAGGAAGCAAATGACATAGGAAAAAAATTTAAAAAGATAAACTTAAGTCTTTTCACTCTCTCAAAAGGAGGTGTGATACACTCTCCATGCCATGTCAGCAGTATGTGTTCAATAGACACATTATCAACTAACATCAGGTGTTTAATAGGTCACACCCCTAATTGAGGTGTCTAAACGAAAAATTCGGGCAAGTTTCAGGGACCACGTATGTATTCAACCTAGTCTAAAATTAGTCATTTAAGGCAAATTGAAAGGTTAGTTTTTTAGATTTTCACGAACCCTTCAATTTCTGTTGGATGAAATATTAGTCTACTTCTTATCTGTTTGATGGCTTATTTTAGTCTCTATATATATACTATTCTACTTACAATAGCAGAATTTGTCTTGAGGCAGAGAGCTTGTAAAACCTTATGTTTTTATATTGTTTATTTCTAATTAAAGTAGTTATCCTGGACTTCTAACAGTTAATAGATAGAAAAAGTTTTTTATCTATACTTTTAGTAAGTGGTTTACTTATTGGCCTCTTAGAGGGGTTTCCTCAATAGCATCATACACAACATTTCCAGAGCATATAAAATGATCAATTGTTCACCTCTGCACACTGCAAGTACAACCTCAATGCCAGTTCTGACGATGGAACTGATGAAAGAGCCTCGATAGTCTGCATACAGGATTAGCTCAATCAGCAAAATGTAACACACAAGGGGTTATCTGGTAGTTAATAAACAAATGACAGGAATCAAAAGGAAGCAATTGTATCCTAATACCATGAATGAAACTGAACACAAAAGATCAACAAAGTTTACACCTGGAAGATCACCGATATGAGGAGTGGAGTGGAGAGGAATTACCAGTCTGCAGTCATGACTTATAAAACCTTCTCTCAGAAGACAAATTAAAGAAAAAAGCACTCTAGTGTACTGCATCACCAGTACAGAGATCATCCAGGAGAGGACATTTGTGTCACATCTCATAACCATGGTGAGAAATAAATCAACAATGAATCAAAATCAAAGGCTACATAAGAATGCCACAGACTGATTATAACGACAATTACAAGTGGCAATATCCAATAGCTGATATTACCTCATTCATTAACTGAAAAATTTTCTTTGGTGTAGCTGGAACCTCTTCTCCAGCCATATCTCCATCCTGACCTTGCAGTCTCCTAACCAACTTCCATTCGATCGAGAAAATATTTCAAAATTATGTTTCAGGGCAGATGGAAAGAAGAAAGTAGCACTGTACAAACTCTACTGGAAGCATTTGAAACATTCAATTATATGTTAAGTCTTCAGATTTCATTACAAGTTACGCTTTGAAGAGAAACACATTATCTCTATAAGAAACAAATAGACTCGCAGACGAGTGGAGTGGAAGGGGCAAATGCAGTATCCTGCTTACCTGCCCATGCTAGAACAGTTCTTGCAGATCGAATATCTGTATCCAATTCCAAAGACAACTAGAAATATTTTTGGCAAGTGCGCCGGATGAGGATTTGTCGTAAAATTGAGATTATTTCGTTTCCTTCAAACCGAGAGAGAGAGAGAGAGAGAGAGAGAGGAGTCATTTTCAGCACCAGCAGAAACTGGCCTATAGATGCTAAATATCATCTATTTATTTATCTATTTTGATAAGAAAATAATCTATTTATTTACTTTACTTGCAAAACAATGCACAAAAATACTGCTGATGGGATGGTATGCATTGGTAAATGGTATTACAATTATTCATTACCTTTTTCTTATAGAATTAATGTCAGAAGATCAGGGGATTCTACTAAACGCATACTGCATACAGACATCAGCATAAATCGCTAACTACCAGGAGGGGGGGGAGG
>AWOL01S0000937.1:160643-192358 GCA_000715115.1 Nicotiana otophora
GGGGGGGGAGCATAAGTGCTGAAAACAACAAACCTTCAGTGCAGAAAAGACTAGAGGAGGAACGGTAAAAGTTAGGCGCTTTGGACCTCCAGCCATTATATGCTTCCTAACAGTGCATATTATCTGATTTACAAAGGGAAAAAAAAGAATATTATGAGCTTCCGTTTGTAGCATTCACCTGATTTATTAGTACTTTTTTTATTGGAAAAGTTTGTTAATCATTATTGGTGTTCGGTTATTATATGAGAGAATCACTTTTAGAACAGATAACCACATGTGAGTACGACGAACTGACTGTTCTCAAATCATTTATCTAAAGCACCGAGTACTGACACAATCAATAGTGCTAAGTATGAACCAACAAACTTTACTTTTGAACCTCCAGCAAATCCATGATTTCCAAACTCTTCGTCCTTCTTGCTCCTACTACGTAGAGTATCTATCTAATATCTATCTAACCTTGCTGGAATGAATCTAAGTAACCCACAGCACCAATATTTTCCATTGGAATATCCTTGCGAACTTAAATCATATACCATGATAGCATCCCCTTATCAAACATCACTAGTCCAATATCATAATAATGATAGTCTGGTTTAGAATATTAAAAGGTCAAAAGAAATGTGAAAACAACTGTGTGTTGGATATATTACTGGAAGATAGTTTTATCTGATTCCACCCAAAGGAGTTTTACTTGGATAAACAAAACCAAAAAAAAACAACTTAGTTGACCTACAATCACATACCTAATATGTAATATCGTTCAATCATAACCGGCAGAATCACGCATGTCATCTTAATGAAATGGCTTTTTTCCAGCTAATTGCCTCCAGGAATGATTGAGGTCTATGATCTAGAAATCATTTTCTCTATATATATCAACATCAGTAGTGGGAGTAATCCCAAAGCTCCTCACAGAAATTAGGTAACAATACAAGGAAAGAGAGGATAGATCAAAAGAAATGTGAAAACAACCGTATGTTGGATATATTACTGGAAGATAGTTTTATCTGATTCCACCCAAAGGAGTTTTACTTGGATAAACAAAACCAAAATAAAACAACTTAGTTGACCTACAATAACATACCTAATATGTAATATCGTTCTATCATAACCGGCAGAGTCACGCATGTCATCTTAATGAAATGGCTTTTTTCCAGCTAATTGCCTCCAGGAATGATTGAGGTCTATGATCTAGAAATCATTTTCTCTATATATATCAACATCAGTAGTGGGAGTAATCCCAAAGCTCCTCACAGAAATTAGGTAACAATACAAGGAAAGAGAGGATAGATCAAAAGAAATGTGAAAACAACCGTATGTTGGATATATTACTGGAAGATAGTTTTATCTGATTCCACCCAAAGGAGTTTTACTTGGAAAAACAAAACCAAAAAAAAAAACTTAGTTAACCTACAATCACATACCTAATATGTAATATCGTTCTATCATAACCGGCAGAGTCACGCATGCCATCTTAATGAAATGGCATTTTAGTAATCCCAAAGCTCCTCACAGAAATTAAGTAACAATACAAGGAAAGAGAGGATAGATCGTGCTATCATCCTAGAAACAGAAGTTCTATTTGGAGCTACAGAAGTCTAGAGTATTAACAATGTACTACAATCTCCTACATTTAAGTGCTTTAGTTTCAGCATTGTTACATGTTTCATAAAATTAGAGAAAGAAAATGCATTAGAAAAACAGTTAAGTTGTTTGTCTACAAAAGAGGAAGTTAAGGGTATTTGGCAACAAATAATAATATTAGAACTCTCTTAAAGCTTATCCACTTTTACCATTTAGGTGAGTGTCCTTTCAATTCTGTCAAATGAATAGCCATTTTAACAATTCCTTTCAACTCAAGCTTCCATCAACCTTCAGTACTTGTCCATCCATCTAGTCTAGAGTAAAAAGAATAGTTTGAACACAAATGAATAACATCAACTGGTATATGGCAGAGCACATTTTTCTTTCAATAGTGACCTTTCAGTTTCATTATCAAAATCAAACTACATACGATTGTATAAGTGTTTCCCTAAACTCAGGCTGTGATAAAGGTAGGGTTCAACAGTATACAAGAAGCAGATAACTCAGTTTGTTGGATGATTTCCAGAACTTAAAAAAGTACTAAATGAAGCACCAATCTTAAGGAGATCTAGTGCAAATCCCTAGAAAGTTGATCAATAAAAATTTTCTACAGAAAAACTTCTCCAATAAATTAATTACCTTTAACATTTCCTCAGGTTCATCATTATATAACATGTGTATAAGACGAGCAACAGAATTCTGTTCCTCCTTGAAATCCTCCTCATCGAGCTTTTGGCCAAAACCACAACAAACAGGAAAAGAAGTCATTCCACTGGTAGAAACTATCCGGAAAAACTCACATGTATAAGTACTGAGTAAAAGTCAAAAGGAAATGGAAATCATCAATAGGAGTCGGAATAAAGTATAACAAATTCAGACAATGAAGTAATCAAAATTGATGATGTTATCTGTCTACCTCATCAGTAGCAGTTCCATCCAAGTCCTTGATAAGCCCTTTTATCAATTCAAACAAAACCTCAACCTAGGAAAAGACGTAAATCAATTAATGAGAGAACCAAAATAATCGAACTAGCGATCAATCACTCACTACACATTGCGGATAATTACCTTGTCAGCAGTTGATACACAGGTGTCATTCTTCATGATGCTCTCAATGATTATCTTCGCCATGATCTTATTTGTTCCAGCATCAAGGGGATCCATTACACGTGGATAATTTGAAAGAGTTAGAACTGTCACAATGTCAGTGTATTTCTCCAACGGTGCACTCAGGAGAGCAACAACTTGTTTTGTCGCTTTACTATCCTCAAGCTTTGCTTTACTAGAAAGTTTCCTGACACATGCTCCCTACCAACAATCAGGAAAGTAAATCAAGCAGAGAAATGTCATCTCATACTTCTCCCCCCTTTAGCTACCAACTCTGCTGGGATTTCCTAATCTAGTGTGTTCAACGTTCCAACTGACCACTAAATTGATCAAGGAAATAACTACCCTCCTCTCACCAAAAAAAGTGACCAAATGTTACGCAGCAACTGGCTTCATTGAGCTCAGAGAATAACAACAGCAGTTTCGATGTTATAACCTCCAAAATTCCATATTGGCTTGTAACTTTGATTACCAAATTGACAAGAACATACCAGTACTTGATCCACGTAGTCTAGTCGATCAGGATGAACACGGAGAGTGAAGGTCAGTAGGGATACATACAAGGAAATGGCTCCAACAACTGGCATATCAGTTTGTGCATCAATGACCTGCATATTAAGGAACCTGTTAACTAGTTGAGATGCTAATGTCAGGTGTTCTAAATCATACGCCCTGGTCCTGCTACAGACTGAAGTTTGCCTATAAATAAAAATCCAACTACAAGTTACAAAACTGGAGAGTAGTCAACTTTGTTCAGAAATCAGACGTTAAAGCATCCAGATTTACCTTCCCGATGGCACTGCTTAGCTTGGCAAATGCTTCAACTTGAAGGAAGTCAGGTAACACCTAAATAATCAAAACTTACACCTAAATAAGAGAAGAAATCAAGAAAATCTCAAGGCAGAAGCCATTAAACAATTATTTACTTACTTCGGGACTTGAATCAGCATAGTTTGACAATCTCTCCATCAATCGAGACAGCACAGTCTTAACGTCAACAGCAGGCTAAATGAAAAGAAATGAAATAAAGACCTTTTTATTTTCAAATCTATCATCGAAATTAACGAAGTAACATAATGCATCTGCTGTGGATTGTTCTTTCTTCCTTCTTGTCTGGGCAAGGGGATGAACAATGATACAGTGAGCCCTATATATATAAAATACATGTTCCACTCCTACATATGGGACTAGGATTATTAACATATAACTATTTAACACTCCCCTCAAGCCGGTGCATACAAATCATATGTACCGAGCTTGTTACATATGTAACTAATACGAGGACCAATGAGGGACCTGGTGAAAATATCTGCAAGCTGATCATTCGACTTTACAAACTTTGTAACAATGTCTCCTGATAGTATTTTTTCTCCGACGAAGTGACAGTGAATCACAATGTGTTTAGTTCTCCCATAAAACACCGGATTTGACGCAATATGAAAGGCAGCTTAATTATCACACACAAGTTCCATCTGGCTGATTTCACCAAATTTCAACTCCTTGAGAAACTGTTTGATCCAAACTAGTTCACATGTTGCCATAGCCATTGCTCGATATTCTGCTTCTGCACTAGACCGAGCAACCACATTTTGTTTCTTGCTCTTCCAAGACACCAAATTACCTCCTACCAAAATACAATATCCAGACGTAGAATGTCTATCAGAAGGCGATCCTGCTCAATCGACATCTAAGTACCCAACGATCTGCTCATGGCCTTGATCCTCAAACAATAACTATTTGCCTGGAGCTGACTTTACATGCGGACGACTGCATCTCAATGACAATCACAGAGAGAATCCATAAACTGACTTACAACACTCACAGGAAAAGAAATGTCAGGTCTAGTCACAGTGAGGTAATTTAATTCACCAACCAGCCGCCTATATCTTGCAGGGTCGCTAAGCGGCTCCCCCTGTCCTGGCAGAAGTTTAGAAGTCGGATCCATCGGAGTGTCAACGAGTCTACAGCCTGTCATTCCTGTCTGCTCAAGAATGTCTAAGGCATACTTTCGTTGTGAGATCACAATACCTAAGCTAGACTGAGCGACCTCAATACCTAGAAAATACTTTAATCTGTCTAGATCCTTAGTCTGAAAGTGTTGAAAGAGATGTTGCTTCATCTAAGTAATACCATCTTAATCATTGCCGGTAATAACAATATCGTCAACATAAACCACCAGATAAATATAGAGATTTGAAGCAGAATGCCGATAAAATACAGAGTGATCAGCTTCACTATGAGTCATGCTAAACTCCTGGATAACTATGCTGAACTTACCAAACCATGCTCGAGGAGACTGCTTTAGACCATAAAGTGACTGGCGCAAACGACATACGAGGCCACTAGACTCCCTCTAAGAAACAAAACCAGGTGGTTGCTCTATATAAACTTCATCCTCAAGATCACCGTGAAGAAAAACATTTTTAATGTCCAACTGATAGAGAGGTCAGTGACGAATAGTAGCCATGGATAGAAAAATGCGGACTGATGCTATTTTAGCCACGGGAGAGAAAGTATCACTATAGTCGAGCCCAAATATCTGAGTATATCTTTTGGCAATAAGACGGGCCTTAAGTCGATCAACCTGGCCATCCGGACCAACTTTGACTGCATAAACCCAACGACAACCAACAGTAGATAGTACCTGAAGAAAGAGGAACAAGCTCCCAAGTACCACTCAAATGTAAAGTAGACATTTCATCAATCATAGTATGTCGCCATCCTGGATGAGATAGTGTTTCACATGTAGACTTAGGGATGGAAACAGAGGACAAAGAAGATACAAACGCATAATGGGGTGATGATAGACGATGATTACTTAAACCAACATAATGAGGATTAGGATTAAGTGTGGCCCGTATACCTTTCCGACGTGCAATCGGTTGACTAATAGGAGACAAGTCCGCAGTAGGAGCAGGGTCAGGTGCAGGACGTGAATTAGCTGGGCCTGATGCTGGACGCGGACGCCGATGATAAGTCAAAAGTGGTGTTCCTCTGGCTGGGGGATCTACGAGGAGCGACACTAGATTCCTCAATGGTCGGTATGGGTAAGACTTCTGTGGCGGAAGATGTAGGAGTTATAGTAAACTCCTCAAGAGTCGGTATAAGTAAGACCTCTGATATATCAAGGTGATCAGAAGAGGTAAAATAAGGTCAAGACTAAAAAATTATGACACCGGCTGACATAAGGTACCTACGAAGATCAGGTGAGTAGCAACGATATCTCTTTTAAACTCAAGAATAACCAAGGAAGACACACTTGAGAGCACGGGAGCTAACTTATCTTTTCCAGGAGCTAAGTTATGAACGAAACAGATGCTCCCAAACACACGAGCGGGAAAAGAGTATAGGGGTGACTGAGGAAACAAGACTGAATACAAAATCTGACTAGGGATGGAAGATGAAGGCATCTGATTAATCAGATAACAATGAAATCCTAAGGTTGAACTGACTCTACTAGGACCCCATATATCAGAATAAACTAAAGAAAAAACAGACTCTACACGACTCTCAATATTACGTGAAAAAGTGGCTCGGGTATGTTTCCCAAGTTGACACGACTCACAATCTAATGTAGACAAACTAGGCACCATCTTTTGAAGCTTCGATAAACTTGGATAAACGTCTGTGAATTAGGTCGGGAGAATCTGTAACTGGACATGTTGTGGAAGGATTGAGTGAGTCAAGGTAGTAAAGGCCTTGTGATTCACGCCTTGAGCCAATCATCTGTCTCGTATTGCGATCCTGCATAACAAAAGAGTCATCAATAAAGTATATACCACAATGGAGGGCACGAGTCAACTGACTAACCGATGCAAGATTAAAAGGACAACCAGGGACATTAAGAACATAATCTAAAGTGACAGAGATTAAGGTATTAGCTTGTCCAACTCCTTTTGCTTTTGTTTGGACTCCATTAGCTAAAGTAACACTATGATCAGAGGTGCCTGAGTCCATGACCCACGGTCCAAGAGTAGTAGACTGGGAAACACAAGCAAAGGAATTATCAGCTATAGGAGTATTAGTCTGAGCAACTGAGGCTACTTGTGGAGGTGTCTGCTTACTTGCTCGATACTGAAGGAACTCATTATATTCCCCTTCAGATAAAGAAAACCTCTAGCAACCTGCAATCTCTATTTGAGCAACATGAGCATTTTTAAGTGGTCGACCATGCAAAGAGTAACACACCTCACGGGTGTGTCTAAGCCTACTAGAATAAGAACAATTGGGTCGAGACCTTCCAAAACGACCTCCACCTCGTCTATTCTCCATAGTCTGAGATACCCAATTTTCCACTGTCTGGGATGCGAGAACAGAGAAGTCAACTGTCTGCGATGAGATCACTATGTGACTAAGAACTGCAGCAAGGCGAAGTAATCGAGAGAATAGTTCATCAACTGTAGGGACAGTCGGACTAGCCAAAATCTGGTCACACACTGAATCAAGGTCATTAGGAAGTCTAGTGAGTGTAAGAACTAGAAACATCTTTTATCGTTGCTCTTGTTGCTTTTCAACACTAGCAAAGACTGACATCAACTTCTCAAATTCCTCCATGATTGCTTGTACTTGTCCCAAGTAAGTCGATATATCCAATTCATGTTTCTTCAAATTTGTCATCCACGATATCACATCATAGAAACGAGATATGTCATTAGTGTATAAAGTACGAGCCTTTTCCCAAACTAAATGACATGCCTGGAATGGATGAAACAAAGGCATCAACTTGGAATCAATAGATCGCCACAAGATACTACATAACTGATCATCGATCTTTTCCCACTGTGCTTTGGCCTTTTCATCTCCCTCGCTAGCCTTTTTGGTTAAGTGATCTTGAACACCTTGACCTTTACACCACAACTCCACAGAGGAAGCCCAAGATAAATAATTTGAACTTCCAGGTAGGGGTTTAGAAGTAATCATAAAGGCTGAATTTCCAACTCCACTGCTTTTGGAACCAAAAACATCAAGTCTGAGAGACATGGTTGGATCAAATAAGTACGAAGTTACAAAAATTGGTGGCAAAGTTGGTCCAAAATTGTGTTAGGTCACAAAAATAGTTAAGAAGCAGCAGAAAACATACACCGTAGCCACCGGAAACTGGAACAGTGACGGAATCTGCAAATAGTCGGCGGAAATTAAAAAAGTTGCCGAAATGTGATGAAACTGGAATGGGTAGAGTCGGAAAAGCCTTGCGAACAAGCTGTCTCAAAGAAAGTTGGCCAATAAATGGCTGGAAGAGGTCCCACGTGTCGGCACGTGGACCACATCTCGCCGGAAAAATTCTGCTCCGATGGGCGAGTGAGAGCACATGAGAGCTCTGCTGCCGAAGATATTTGTTGGGGTTTGGTCGCCGAGGGTTGGGGAACCTTGTGATGGTGTTAGTTTTTGCACAACACCGACGGAAATTAGCTTGACGTAAATCTGCCCTAGAAAGACGCCGGAAATTGACGCACGGCGACTGTCTGAATTTCCCGGATGTGTCTCACTCACGCTTTGATACCAAGTGAGAAATAATACACTGAAAATTTATTATTAACAATACAATGAGCCATATATATAATACATATTCTACTCCTACTATATATGGGACTAGAATTATTTACATATAACTATTTAACAATAATATATAAGCATCCACATGCTTCTACAACATCAACCACCAGAAGATTTGAACAAACTGTTAAAATTACTACCAAGACCCCTAAAAGTTTAAGCTCCATACCTACAGAACGCACTAAACTTTGTAGATCACAGAAACTAATTCTATTTGCACACATTCTCCTCCGAGAAGGAAAAATTAAGCCGAGAACTACAAGCCGCTTTCCAATGTATACAGTTATTCTAGTTATTCTAGTGAATGAGGAACTTATCTTGTCCACTTAGGTTAGAGCAGGAAGAAAAACAAAAAGCCCTTCCCCCTTCCCCGCTCTTGTAAGACAAATAAGAACAGCTGTAAAACATTAACTAAAAACAAGTTTGAGCCACCAGCATACACCATGTATTAATCTTATTCTTCTTTCACAACAGTAAAAGAACTGAAAGGCAGTCAAAATAGGTTAAGATGGACAAAGACAGAAAGTGATGTAACAGAAATGCTGTCTATTTGTGTTTGTCCTTTTTCATTTCCTTTAGTGAGATATGTTTTAGATATATAGTTTACATTTGCAAGAAGAATGGATATGAAGATGCAATGAAGAGGAGTAGCAAAGGACAGGACACAAAAACTTATCCTGCCAAAGAAGTTGTGTATATTTTTGGTGACTTACTTGGAGTTGCGGACAAGCACCCAATAAGGTTTCAAGTGTCTGCAAGTGGTACTCATCTGGAAAGACCTGAATTATGCAGTCCATCAGATAATACTGGGCAATCTCATCCTTACAATTGACAACCTGCAGGAATATTTAGCTGCGTCTTTACAGTGAATTGCCACAAGAAAATGAGAAAAGTTTTAATCATGTTAAATTTACCTGCTCCAAAACTCTGGGCAGAACCACATCCTTGTACATTTCAAGATCAACACCCTCTATCTGACTAAGAACGTGCAAATTCTTCCCAACCTAAAATATAAGAGGTACAGCTGAATATCGTATTTCTGAACCAAGCCATAAGGATCTTGAAAGGAGAATGTAAATGATTGAGCACATTGGTATTACAAGATCACGAAGCTCGCTCCTTTCTTTTTCCAGTTTCTCTTTCAACCTGACAGGTCCCTGCAGACCATAAAGTGCGAAGAATACCTCAACTCAGGATCACCAAAGCAAATGAATGTATCACAAGCACTATAACACCTGCATGGCCAAAACATGCCTTCATGACTCATTTTACCTTCCTACCATGCAAATGCACAGATGCCATGCATGTCAAAAGTAAAAGCAAAGCAATAGTTCAGAAGATCCCAACGTACATGATGCTGCATTCTAACCCAAAGTTTATTCATCTCTGTGAAGTTCTGCAGCACAAAATCTACAGCATCCATGACAGTATCACCTTCTCTGCATGAAGAACAGTGTGAAGCATCTCAGAAGATCATCCGCTAGGTCAAACTAGAAATGTGGAAAAAAAAATACTCAATTAAACAAAAGACAAGGATCTTAGAGAGATGGATACAATACATTGGCTCTACCGGTCTACCCGCAAACTTAAATAGGTAGATAACAATATACATAACCAATGTGTGTGCATGCAGCTCTTGCGTGTTTGTTTCAAGCAAGTGAACAAAGATGTACTTATGCAGAGCTGACGTGATACGATGTGCAACCTAATCATCACGCAATCCAAGTTTGAGTAATCAACAGATTTACCCTTCATACTCAGAACCTAAGTCTGGCAATTTGTCTCTGCTAATTTGAGCAAGATAACTCCTCAAGAAGAGACCACGTGTCGGATGCTGAACACCACGACACATTTCAACAAGATCCTTGAGAATATCCTTAGCAGGAGCCTCTTTTGATTTGATGTAAACAGATCCTACTGTACATAGGAGATACCTGAAATATTACAAGATAAACTTCCATCAGATATCTTTTTTTATATAAGGTAAACTTACATCAGACATTTGATTCTTCAAGAATAACAAGGGCATACGAGAGAGGAAACAAAGAAGAAAAGGAAGAAAAATCGAGCCGCTATCACTCGACTCCAAAACAGATATTAACTCGTGGCATGAGCAATTCACAACCACACAGGAGATGGAAAAACAGATTTACCGATATAGCTATTGCCTACCTAGATGTCAGGGGTGACCTCATTAAAAACTGGGTGATGTGGGCATTGCCTTCACTTGGAATTTCAGAATTAAAATAATGGTGTTTGTGAAAATTCTTGGTAGCTACATAACCTTAATATACCCACTGCCCTGTATCAAAAGGACATGTCGAGGACTGAAAATGGTTCATAAGGAGTATTCAATTCATAAGGACCCTGTGTGAACGCGGGATGCTTCGTGCACCGGGCTGCTCTTTATATAACATATTCCCACTGCCCTGTATCAATGGGACATGTTCTAAAATGTAAATGGTTTCATATAAAGTTATCAATTCCACTCCTTCGGATCAGATTCCAAGAAAACCCTGCCTTAGCTAACCACCTCTCCAACTCAGATCAGATAAGGTCTCCAGCTCTCCTCTCAGATCAGATCAATCTAAGGCTCTCCCTTCTTTGCTGCTCACCTTTCTCTCTTCTCTCTTATTTCATTTTTCTAAGTTTTTCCTTCTTAGACACTCGCACCAACTATTCTTCATCAACATCAGGTTAGAATACAATTATTTCTTCTAATTTATTAAATAGGTGATTTAGGGTTTTATTGCTTAATTTTGTGTTTTTGTTTCTTTTTGCATCTATGATAACACAAATGATTTTGCTTTTAAATTAGCCTTTTGCTTGTGAAGTTTTGCATTATTCTATTGTTAGTATTATTTGCAAGTTTTGCTAAAGAACACATGTTCCACTTTTTAAGCATTGAGAATTGCTATTAGTTAAAAAAACAAGTGTCTATTTACTCTTTCATAGTCCTTTAATCAGCTTCTTACGTGCAAACCAGTGGTTGTATATACTCTTGAGGAATAAAGAAAAAGGAAATGAAAAACTGTTGACTGGTAATTGTTTTTTTTGAAAAGGAAAACAATTTTATTGATATTGGGTTCGAGCGGTGGAAACAGTCTCTTGCAGAAATGCAGGGTAAGGTTACGTACAATAGACCCTTGTGGTCCGGCCCTTCCCCGAACCCTGCGCATAGCGGGAGCTTAGTGCACCGGTTGCCCTTTTTATTGGGGAAAAAAAATCCCATATACAAGAAGTACACCAAAAGTAGATAATCTACATCAAAACATGATGCTCTACAAAAAATACCTGGTCATCAATAGGTTGGGTAATCTAACTTCATATGTAAAGCAAATTGCAAAGAGAAAAGTACCGATTGGTTAATCAAAAGACTAGAATGAAAACGGAAAATCATTTAATAGAAAATGGGGAAGAATGACAATTATTGAAGAGGGAATCAAAATTATCTGTATGGTTTTAAACTTTCCATCCCCAATTACTTGAGTTTGGACATGTATTAGGTTAAGCTGAATACTGTACCATGTTTTTGTTTTAGAATCAGCACCTCTTAAGATTACTCTGAAATGCTTGATATTTATATGTTTGGTGGCATCAACATATGTTAGTTTCGCTAGAAGTTCATGAAAGTGGTTCTCTCGAGCCCGTGCTTCTGTATGATCTGTGAATGCAATAGGTTCAGTTTTTTCGACTAGCATGAAAGATTCTCTTTCATGGGAACTAAAGGTGCTTAAGTGTGTTGCCTCAAAACATCTCTCTCTGGAAAATTCTCTGGCTTCTCTGGTAAGTGTTTCTTCTTTCTGTTTGTTTTTTGTAGGTGATTGTAAAATATTTTTTATCCTAATTAAAATATCAGAACCGACCTAGCTTTTTTTGTTTGGTGATTGGTTAATCTATCTACGAACCAAAAAGTTGCCCGTACTGACTGAATGCACACGATACTCCTACTAAAACTCTGTGGCAGATCTTATGTTAAAGACAGATGTATCCACTGGCGTCACATCCTAAAGTCTGCCACTGCCCCATGCATAGTCAGAGATCATCAACTCTATAAGAAACTGAACATTCTCAATAACACTAAATACAACAATAAAGAGAACGCACATAAAAGGAGAATGACATCAAATTTATTTCACAATATTAAATTTCAAGTTGAGCATAAAAAATCATATTTGGATAACCAAGTTTACTTCTTAACTATGTTCGTTTGATTCTAAGATACTATGGAACAATATAAGTAGCCAATTAGCACACAGCAAAACCTAGCAACTGAGAATTTAACACTGAAAATTTCATCTGAGACTTACAACCGAGGCAATATATTTCCAGCATGTTGAACGAGTTCATATAAGTCAATAACTGAACAACCATGTCTATCTTCTTCTCTGAAGAACATCTCCAGCTTCCTCAATTCATCAAAAGCTCGCATATCTACCACAAAGAGCACAAAGCCAGAGAACAAACATGAAGTAACGAACATAGACTTTCTCTGATCCAAGATGTTTGACAATTTTTATTTTCCAACATTCAAACTGCGTAAACTAACCAACATCTTTTTTTTAAAAAAATCACCATTTTGATATGAGGAGAATTGCAACTTAAGTAACTCTTCTTATAGTTCCAAAATATCTAAGTTTTTATTTATTTTAAATAGAATTGAACTAATCTAGTCCAGTAACCTAAGTTAGTCAAGTTAACTTTCTTAAGTGAAATATGCAACTTATAGTACTTTTCGTGTACTTTCCAAATATTTAAATTTAAATTGTTTTTGAAATGAATTAACTAAGTCCGATTTAGCTACAAATATCTAAAGTTTGATTTACAAAAACTGAATTAATATAGTCTGATTTAGCTAGAAAGTTAGTAAAATTGGCTCTACATAAGCAAAACTGTCAAACAAATTAGAATAAAGAGAGTACAAGTTTATAAAATCGGTTAAAAAAATGAATTAGTATGATCTGATTTAGCTCGGCAGTTGGTCAATTTGACTTTCCATAAGAAAAAACTGCAACTTACAGTACATTTCGTGTAGTAATTTTTTTTTTTAATAATGTTAAATTTTTATTTTTTTAAATGATTTAACTTAGTCCAATTTAGCTGCACATATCGAAAATATAACTTTAAAAAACTAAATTACGTCAGATTAAGCTAGAAAACTAGTAAAATTTACTCTCCGTAAGCAAATGCCAAACATGTTAAAATGAAGAGATGTAGCTCGAAACTGAATTAATTCAGTAAAAAATGAATTAATACGAATCACATTTAGCTCGAAATTAGTCAAATTGGCTTTCCCTAAGCAAAAACTGCCAAACAAATTGAAAAGAAAAAAATCCATCAAAAAAGATGTGTTGACTAGAAATTTACAGAGCTCGTAGTATTTGTGCGGCGAAAGTTTCGAAGTCCGAAGCTCAGATAATAGTAAAGCAGAATACTTCAATGCTTCTCGAAGATTATTCGAATCCTGAAGGAAAATCAGAGTGTTAATTTGTCAATTTTGAGAAGTTTAGGGTTTTGGATTAAATTTTTAGAGGAAAAAAAACGAAAATTTTACCAAAGCACGAGACATGTAAAATGCGTTGTGTTGAATAGCGGCGATGCCTTCCGCTAGCCATTTCTCTTCGTCTTCGATTCCTTCGGTTGCTATCATTTGCTCTTTTTCTCTTCTTCTTTGTTGTTTGTTATTTGTGTTCAGTTTCAAATTGATTCAGTTTGTGTGACAACGTGAATTTGTTTACCTGGCAACTCATCGACCCGGGGTGCATTTCAAAACCTATACTTATTGGTGTCTAATATTGTTTTATTTTTGGAAATATATTTGAATGGGAAGATCGGTTTGATAGATAATCACAAATGCGAAGTAAAAATTACTCACTTACATTATTAATCGGTTCAAAAAAGATTTATACATTTTTATAATTGAAAATACTTTAACTTTAAACTGTTCATTTAACTCATTTTACCTTAATGGGAAGCTTTTATAACAACATAAATATCATGGTCCTATAAAACTTTTACGCTTAAGCTTTTATAACCACGAATTTTAAAAGTCATTCTTTTTTTTCTTAAACTCCGTGTCAAATCAAACTGTCTTATTTAAATTAAAACGGGTGAAGTAATAGAGAAATCTTTTATAGAATCAATTTTGTTTATTTAAATTATACTGATTATAACGGATTATTTTCTTTTTTTAATTACATAAAAATTGCAAATATTACAACTTAAAAGGCATACTAAATGGTTGGAAAAAATATAATTAAAGAAAAATCAGCTTAATTCCCATGATGATATAGAACAATTGTTCAATTCTCCTGATAATATACTGTATCTCCCTTGTCATTTTAATTTATGTGTCAACTTTCTTTTTAGCATGTTTCAAAAAAAATATCAACGTTTCGTATCTATTAAGTTTTTAATTCCAATATTCTTCTTATCCTCAATGACATTCCTTTATATGAATGACGTGGCATTTTAAAATCACACGATTCAAAAAGTTATTTTTTATATATTATACACACTGTTAACCAAAGATCGCAAGATTTAAACGTTTTCCCTATATTCTTAAACTTTATGCCAATCAAATTAATACACATAAAATGAAACTAGATGAGTATTTGAAAATGAAATATTAGACGGTGCAAGAGTAATAACTATGAATCTTGGTTGTATAATGATAATGAATCTTTTATATCCATTTTATTCTTTATATTTCCACTTTTATTTCCAATACTTATAACGAGTTAGTAGATATATTGTCTTTTAGCAAACTAGGAGTTTAACACACTAAATTTGAAGTAAGCTAGTAGCATAATTATTATTGTGATCTTTCTTGTGCAAAAATTTGTCAAGATAATAATTACTCGAAAACTATTAGGCAAATCAATTTTGGTTATTTTAGAGGGGCTCAAGTTCCTAAGTTTGGCAATCATTTGCGACAACTGAGCTCTCAGATATCTTTGCTATATTGAGAGTACAAGTAATGATAATTATAAAGTTAAACAATAATTTAGAAGCTACTTAGTAATAGACCGATTAAAGTCTCTTGCATACGGGTAAAACATCATGTGATCCATTCATCAAGAGCATACTTTGCTTTCCTCTAAAGAGAGGGAAAGAAAAAAAAAACTTCATCCACAAAAATAATTCAATAAAATTGCTCCTATTAAGATAGACCAGCACAAAGATTCATGGTGTTATTGATTGAGAAAAATCAAAAGAATGCAATTCGTGAGTGTGCCTGAATCTCAAGTCAATTTATAGGTGCTTCTAGAGGGATCTAGCTCAAATTTACTCTTCTCTAATGATCCAGCCTATACTTATTTCCTCTTGCTTTATCCGGTCGAGCCTTTACCTCATAGAAAATTTTGTTTAGGAAGCTAGCGGATGCTCTCGCTCAAATACATATTTTGTTTTCTTTTGTTTTTGAACTATGGGTGTTTACGGGCGGGTTGGGAAGGGTTGGACACAAAAAAAATCAGTCCGTTCGTTTAACATTGCGGGCTGTTAGCGGGCTGAGTTAACGGGCTGTTAGCGGGCTGTACTTTTTCGATTTTTTTTGTCCGTCCGGGTTCGGGCTTAGCGGGTTGTTAACGGGCCGTGGAAATTTTTTTTTTTAAAGTAAATTTTATTTTTCTTATTCAATGTTATTGATACTTAAGTGTTTGCAAACTTCTAAGGCTTAGAATTAAACTTTGAAGTTTTAAATTTTAAATCTGAAATTTGAATTTTATAATTTTAAAATTGAAATTTGAAAGTAAGCGGCTACAGAAAAATTATTTAATAAGACCAATAGGCAATATGTAAGGATCAAGCTCCGAAGACTTTCATTTGATATTTTTATTGAATAATATATAATACTTCAAATTAAGTTGCAAGTTCTTTTTTGATTTTGTTATTTTTGAACTTGCAAATTAAAAGTTTACAACAATTATAAAAAAAAAATAATACATCACATGCTTTGCATCATTTTTGTAAGTTCATCCATGTCAACATGAGGTTCTTGGTTTCCGGCATTGGTTGAATCAAAACCATAAACCATTATATCTCCAATTTCTTGGTCCTCCGCTTCATCTACCTCGTCACGCCCTTGATTTCGTCGTTCTGATCTTATCCAATCTCTGAAGCACACTAGAATTTCCAAAGCGTTGCTACCCAATGAATGACGGGCATCTCCTAGTTGTTGCCTTGCTTGGCTAAATGCGCTCTCTGATGCGACTGTTGAAATCGGCACATTTAGCACGTCTCGAGCCATGGCCGAAAGAACAGGAAATTGATTTGAGTTTCTCCTCCACCAACCCAGTGTTAGAAATTCCTTTATGCGGGGCTCTGCTGACTTTTACAAGTAGAACTGAAGTTCATCAATATTCCTGCTACTGGTTTGTTGATGCTCCCCTATTGTAGACCAAATCAAATAATCTTCAACACCATCATTATCATCCAAAGCACTAGTCCCAGATGTTGAAACTGAACTTGAAGGAATATTTGCATCTACAGCAGAAGAAGCATCAACAATGTTAGTATAATAATTATATAATATTTCTAAATATTTGTGTAGATCAGAAATACAAGTGTCAATATCACGAGTTTCAGTTGGTCCAATATCCATATAAGAATATAAAGCAGTGATTTATTGGCAACAAGTGGCCATTTTGATAGAAGGGTTTAAAATAGCACCAATTAGGTAAATAGGGGGAATTGGGTAAAAATATTTTTTTAAACTTATCTAGCATAGATTCAACAACAAAAGTATATCCTTCTTTCTTCTTCAAATTATATAGTAAAAGAGAAATTTCAGCAATATGAACTAAACCATTTGTAATAGTAGGATAATAAGCTCCAAAAAACTCAAGTGTAGCCACATAAAATTTTTGTAAAACTTTACAACATCTTCAATGACATCCCAAGTTCTAGATGTTAACAAACGGCTAGGATCGGAATAGGGAGGGGAGGCCTACTTGTATCACCACGACTTCCATCCCTAATATTTTGAGTTTGACTAGCATTACCAGGTGTAGCTGGTGGTGTTTCAAGATTATCAGGTGATGGAAATGGAATATCATCTAAATTATCATCCAAATCATCATCTATACCATAATTTTCTTGAAGTCCCTCATAATCTACATTTAAATTTTCACGTGAACTTTCAGAAACATGTGTAAAACTACTAGAAGAACAAGCATCACCTCTTGATCTTTTAGAAGTTTTCTTACTACCACATCTACTAGTGCACGCTTTTTTGGTTGTTTTAAATACATCCATTATGTAAATTAAATTAATAATTATAAATAATAAAATAAATATACACCAAAGAAGAGAAAGATATAGAACGAGTGTACCGAGATTCCGGATGCCGCACTAAATTTGATATCAAAAACCAAACTTCAATTGATAGATCGATACTTGATAGCTGATATCACACTTCACTTGAATATTTGATATTTGATAATAATAATTTTGTAATGGCTAAACTAAATATTTGATGAAACTTGAAATAATAAGTAATTGAGAATTTAAGAACAATAATCAATAAAATCAAGAGAGAATTAGAGTAGTAAGAGAGTGAATTGTGAGGAAAAAAGAAGAAGAAGGGGGGTTATTTGTAGTTTTTAAAAAGTTAAAATTATAATTTATCAAATACTAGGGGTGTGGGGGCTATTTTCTTAAGGGGTAGGCCGAAATGGCCATTTCTGCAAAAAAAAGGCCGTTGGCCAACGGTCATATTTGAATTTGACCGTTGGCAACGGTCAAAAACAAAATTTAAAAAAAAAGTTAAAAATCGGGCTGAACCAGGCTGTAGCTCGTTAACAACCCATTAACGGGTTAACGGGCTTAGCGGATTCCGGTGCACCGGTATCAAAAAATTATTCGTTTGAAACCCACTCCTCGCCCAACCCGTCCCAGCCCGCCCCCACGCTACAGTACCAGGCTGAATCGGATTGTAAACGGGTCAGCCCGGCCCGATTAATAGGTATGCTTTGAACCAATTAGAATGAAGACAATAACTCCTCCTACGTACAAATAGGGAGATCCTGAATTAAGATATGATTTCATTTTAAACAACTCAAAATGGAATTGTGAAGGGAAATGCATATAGTTCAGTATCATCAAGGTATTGCACACGCAGCAATAATGCAAAGGTGCCACAAGACATGTCGTTGATGATTTCACCTTTTTCCTTCACTCTCATGCACTTATGCTTTCTCTTGAACATCCAATGTTAATCGTCAATATCATAATTTAAGACTTGTTGGGATGCAGTTTACAATCAAATTCTTGTACTATAGTTCTATCTCATTCTCATGCAATTTGGAGTTTGCAATCAAATTCTTGTACTATAGTTCTATCTCATTCTCATGCAATTTGGAGCAAGAGAGAGTTGTTGTCTTATCTTCTGTAATATGTTTTGTCCGCCCAGATGATGATGTACGCTGCTCTGAAAACGACATGAAATGAAATAATTGATTATTGATTTTCGAGAAGGGAAATACTCTTTCTGCAGAAGTGCAGATAGAAACTTCCGCCTCTTGTTTGACAGATTTAATTTTGTGAAACAATCTTCTTTGGTAGACTTGTCACATTGTCCATGTTTTTGTGAGTACAATGAATGAGGATAAAGGTACATATTTGTCAAGCAAAGAAATATAAAGTAAGATCCAGAAACAGGCATCACCAAGCACACCTAAAGAACCAATACATCACTTGTTAAAAAAAGAACCCAATTCACCATGGGCATTAATGCCATTTGAAAGTGAGATAGATCTTTTTCTTTTATTGTTATTATGGGTATTTTCAGATGAGCAACTTGGGTTTTGTGAGCAGACATGCTGGCCATATTCCTCGTAGAGATTGCTGTTCTCCAACAGCTCAAATTCATACTTTACATCTTTCTACAAGTACCTAGTTTTTAACTCCTATTATCTTCTTCAAAAATCAACCTCGTGTATCAACAACAACTTGATTCATGCTTTGTCTTTTCCTTCTTATCTATCTTCCTCTCCTTCTTTTCCTTTTTCTTCTCTTTCTTCCTTTCTGATTTGACTCTTTCCCTATCCCTCTGGAGCTTTAGAGGAGCAGGATAAAAATTTCAGACTTGAGGGGCAAGAGATGACCAGTACAACATGACCATGATAATGAACAATAAGGATCTTCAATCATGCTAAGATTAGTCACTTTTTCCTATTGCAGTAAATAGGTACAAGCTTAGCACTCAACATAATAATTATGTGTTCACAAAAACATGAATCCTAAATGATGATCATGTAATGCACTAAGTGAACCAATTCTTCACCCAATCTCGCCCCTAACACTATAGGAAGAAGTTGCACAATTGCTTCTATTAGAAAGTATAACTTGAAAAATATTATAATACCCAACCCACGTGCAAGAGCTTAAAAAAGCATGTACTTTACTAAGGTTCAAATTACTAAGCAGACCTTAAATGACCAACCACTGAAAATACAAGAAAAGTGCGATAAACAAAGCCAAGAAAAGCTTTTGCTTCAAAAAGATTGTCATTACATAGCAAAAAGTTAACCAAATTTGCTTAAGTTTGAAAAGGGCTTAAACAATAATTTTGAAACCAACCTTTTGAAACGTGACTATTGAAAAAATAATTCATTAAGGCGTACTTTGGTACAATGGTAGAATTAGTTATCTCGCCCTTTCATATGGGATAGCTAATCCCACCAATTTTGTATAAACCTTATCCCGGATTAACTAATACCTATAACCAAACATAGGATAAATACAATCTCAAATTCTATTACGAGATTATTATCCTTATATCTTGTACCAAACGACCCCTAAGGGCGATATTAAGAATTTTGATGATAACCCAAAATTTGTGTTGACAAAAAATACAAGTTATACAAGTATCTTGAGTTGGTTTCACGAATGAGAGGTGAGAACCTCCTCCCCCTCCCCCCTCCCCTCTCTCCCTCTCTCCCCCCCTCTCTCTCTCTTTAAACCATCGTTGAGCATCTTACCAAGAAAAGTTGATTACATATTGTAAACAAGAAACCCATCCATTAGAAAATTCTTAACACAAATGAAATAGTTGGCCTGATTGGAAGGTAGAGCAATGTATTACACAATTTTAGATTGAATTAAAGGTTAAATGTAGGAAAATATTTGCACACATTCCTAATTGTAGTTTGAGCAAGTCTCCAGAACTATCAAATAAATATCCTAGTTCATTCGCCAAAACAATCAACTATGTTTAATCCTAAATAGTTCGGATCCACTATATTAGTTATCTAAATCCACGACACTCTTTACAGGTCCATTTTATTTAAATTTTTAGCAGATACTTATCCATTCATCCGCATCTTCCAAATTTTAATTGTCATACGTCCATTTTAGATTGAACAACCATATCTGTTAGTCAAAACCTATTAAGAAATTAGACGCAAATTAACCTTAATTATAAATCCTAATAAAAGTAACCACTTGAACTTTTCAAAAATTTACACAAATTGTCCTTTACTTTTAGGTACTTAGAAAACCTCAGCTCACATTGTAACACCAGCCACCGTAATATACACTTTCTCTTGGTAACTGCACTACTTAGTATAACTTCAGTTTGTTTCAGTTCACTCAAACAAAAGCTATTATTCGTTAGAACTTAAGCAAATTCTAACACCATTTTAAGCTTAGTACCAAAGGTTGAACAACTAGTCTTACTAGTAAAAAAACTATCCAAAATTTAACTCAATTTCACTCCAGCTCTAAATCCTAACATAAGTTAGATAAATATACTAAATATCATTCTTTAATGCTAGGTATTTATAGCAGAAAAATCAAACCAATGAGATTATCCAACATTAACTGCACTGGAAGAGGTTTCCAGTTCTCCATTCTACATCATCCAACGTCATACAACATCTCAATCCACTCATTAATCTGCCCGCGCTGCAAATTGTACTACTTTACCCACAAGTCAAAAGTTGTACACTAAGAATAGCCGGTCTGAAGCCCAACCACATGAAAGTAAGAAAAATCTACAAAATTCGTGATTTATAGATCCTCAATTGAAATATCAGACATGGTAACATCAGTCAAGATAAATCTGCTTTATGTACTTTTTATTCATCAATTACATTGACGGAATCCTAATTTTGATGTTTATAGAAGACAAAACCCATGGAAAATCATTTTTTTTCTCAGATAAAAAAAAAACCCATTCCCACTTAATGAATTAAAAGAGACGTAAATCTGAGTGCTCTTTGTTTTCTCAACAAACCTTAATCGATTCGATCAATGATGTAGTGGTTAGATTTGGAAACCAAAAGAGAGAGAAGAAGCTACTGCTAAGATACTAAGCTAGGGAAAAAATAGATATTCGTATTCATGTCCGTAAATGGCTAATTACAAGGGAATATATTATTCTCTATCATCATTAGAGGACAAAATGTCATAACCATTCTAATAAGACCTATCGAGCCAAAACTATACTAATTAAGGGACTAATTTGTAAGCATCGAGAACATATATCAAAACTTATAGAGGACTAAAGTGCCTATATACTAAACTAGTATCTCTACCGAACTAATAGCCACTTTAACGGCCACGTACTACTCCGCAAGCTGTAGGTACTGTTGATACCCAATTTTGCCCTCATATTTTATAAAATATTCTATATACTTTCAAAATATCATTTTTCATTATTACCCAATTTACAAGAGTCATATAAGTATTTTCTATAAGAAAAATTAAAAATTTTAAAGCTTTAAATTGATTTTCTTGCATTTAAATTATTCAAATATTTAGTAATTATCCCTTTAAATTATTTTGGAGTGATTTAATAATCTTAATCTATTATTTATACCAGCACGTATATTTTACTTCATTCTATATAATTATATTTGTATTTTTTGAGCTATTTATACAATATTTTACAATAATAGCCTATATTCTCATAATAATTATATATTTTTTTATTATTTTATGTCAAAATAGCATCTTCATATTTTTTTATAACTCTAAATTATTGTTTTTAATTATTTAATGTCTTAAATAAGATTTTATTTATTACATAGATATTTTTATAATGTATTTCTTGTATTTTAAATTATAGTCCAATATAGGGCTAAATTTCGGACCAATTGAGGTCCAAAAGAACAAGCCCATTCCCAATCAACCCCCAGAAACCCAAAACCAAATGACCTAATAGGTCTGCCCTAGTCCATGATCTGTTACATCCGACCCAGCCCATTTAAATCTCAACCGTTGATCAAAAACGATCAACGACTCACAACACTTACCTCTTCTTCCTTATATCTCCTCAACCTAAACCCTATCCCATTCTCAACCTCGCAGCTGCCCTCAAATACTCCATTTTCGTCTCTCAAAGCTAAACCCTAGCGGCCGGAACTTTCTCGCCCTTTTCTCTGCATTTCCCCCTCGAACCAGAGATCTCCTTACCTTTTTCGAATGCTTACCACTCCAATATGGTAATAATAAATATTGTTCCGTATATGGAAGGTGTATTTTATATAAATCGGGTCCAAATGGGCTCGATCTTGAAGATTATGTGGGATTCCGGTTAGGTGCATCAAAGGATACGGAATATCTCTCCGATTGGGAACATCTCCACCGATTCCGGCTTGATTAAGATTTGCCTTACTCGTTGACCTAATTCGATTTGAAATCGGTTTGCATGTGGTCTTTTCCTTATTCTGTATGACTGATTTTCTTTCCTTATTCTACATGATTGGTCTTCTTTCCATTTTTATTTACCTGTTTTACTACTATATAAACCCATTTCCCCATTCCTCCTCTAGGACTTAACAACTATTACTTAACTACTGTTACCACTACTGTTCTCCCAACTCTCATTCTCCTATACTTTCTGTACTCTTGGCTCCTGGACGACTGAAAGTCAAAGCCACCAGAATTCTCTCTATCGACCTCCCTAGTGTGAGCACTGCTCGGGACTCATTTGAAGCTCTATGAACTCTGACGCACTAGGATTTGTGTCTTTTGGTTGTTCTCTTAGCTGTTGATATTCAGGCTATTGCTAGCACTTAATCTTCTCTTCTATTTTGTTTCTTGAATCTGCAAACTGGTAAGTATCTCGACTCTTGTAATTCTATCTTCTTTTGCTTGTGCTCAGTGATCTGCATATCCATGTTGTTTGAATTTTGTGAACTAATATGACTTCAACTTTATGTTATTTTCATTGGCAATTTTACTTTCTTTGAAGCTATTCTACAGTTATGAATCTTCTAGTGTCACAACCTGTCTAGATTTTTAAACTCCAATATATGTTCAGCTTGAATGATTTTGTATCTTCAAGTCTGCTTCGTTGTTCTGCTGTTTATTATGAGTTTTTCTCATGCCTTGTTTTGGACTCTCTCACTGAGATTCCTAGGGAATCATCTCCTACCAGAACTTGCATTAATGAATTTCTACTGATAATTCCTTTATGTGGGCTCTACTTTTACCTCCTTACATGAACCATATTTGTTGTCTCAATATTTTAACCAAACCTGTTGCTTTGTTTTAGTGTTTGGTCAATCCTGCATTCTTTGGTATTGCTTATGCTTCTAGTTAAATCCCAATACATTTAGTTCTCATGATCATGCATAATCGACTGGATTAAGTTCCGAGTATGTATGTTCTATTTAACCTTAAGATAATATGTCTTCCTACCATGACACCTTTGGACTTTGAGATCTTTGTGTTATACTCAACATAATTAGGCTTCTTATCGATTGCTTGCTTGCATGTTTGTTATGTGTAATTTTTATTCCCTAACCATGACTCTGTCTGACCTTCATGACTTAGACTCCTAGGTTTAAAATCCTTTTTAGGCTAATTATGGATCATGCTCTATTCTAAACTCACTTAGCATGTGCATCTTGTATGTGTCTAATATGTTAACGTTGTTAACCCCAAATGGCATGTCTCCCTAGCTCTCTTAGTGTTATGTCTATCTTTAGCATGTTGTCACCCGCTTAATGATTTAACCTATGTTGCCATTTACCATGTTGGAAATTAAGTCTGCTGATTCTCCTAGTTCTTGTTCCTTGCTTAATCAATCCTGTCACTCTTGCTTCTAAAATGATAATATGTTTATGAATCATGCTAAATGTCACACAATCATATCTCTATGAAGTATTGATTTAGGGTTGTTTAGTTGAGTTCCATGTGTGGTCCATTAACTTATTTGGTTAAGTGGTCAATATTGTAATTGTTGGGCTTGATATGAGTCCATGTGTGGCTTTGGGTTGTTCAAATGGACATACTCTCCTGTTTTGAGATGCGTTTGAATCTGGGCCTGCTATTCGAGTGAAAGAGTCTGTTGAAGGCCTAGTCAGTACTGGGTTACTTTCATTTGGACATGTTCTAGGGCTTGCACGCAATGGTTCCTTGTGTAATATTTGTACTTGTATTTGTTATCTGGCCCTGTAATAATTTGTAAACAAACGATTAGGGAGTAAGTGAAATGGGGAAAGCGGGTATATTTTCACCTAATGGGTAGAAAACCTACCCATAGGATTTATTTGCTTTGCCTACTATTTGTTTGACATGCTTTAACTTTGTACACACATAGAAACCATGTCTATAGGAAATCACACACTTCACTTAACTTCTCTAATACTTGTACACTATTTAAAGTATGTTAGTTGGAGTAAATGTGTAATTGTTTCCATGTCCGTTGCTGCGTGCTATTAGACAACATGTCTATAGGAACTAACACCAATAATTACTTGTTTAATTATTAGACAACATACCTATAGGATGCAGTAATACATGCCTTTTCTAATATTCATCTAGATACCATGACTATAGGGCTCCAATTAATTAACTAATAAACTACTTCTGTTGTTTTATTACACTGCCACCTAGATAACATGCCTATAGGAATAAGTATGATAAAATCAAGTTCAAATACTAACTCTTAGAAATTCTGCCTATAAGATATTGTTACTCGCCTAGAAAGCATGTCTATAAAATCAAACACTAGTAATTCTGAGCTTTCAAACAGTTTTACTACCTCATTGCACAAACAATTTAGAGATCATGCATAAAGGGTTTGTAATACCTATAATATATTAATTTGTTAGTCTAAAACAACAACACTGTCTGTATGATACTTGAAATCAGAATCACATAGAATCCATGTCTATAGGACTTAATGACTCTAATATGTCTTAATTCTAAACTGTCTACTGCCTAATGTAAGAATCTGCCCGCGTCTATTTGTTGCTTATGTGTGGAGGCTAACTTGAGCCATTTCTTGTCTTTATGTGTAGTCCTACATGTTTTGAATGTGCGCCTAGTTTTATCAATTTTGAGCATCCTAAGTAAAGTCTAGAACGATCCAAATAGTAGGTCCAAAGCCTCCTGGACCATAGACATGGGACGGGTATTGCACGTTTTAAAATTGAATTAGAGTGCTTTAATTGGATAGCAGGAGATGATAGTATGTGCCTGTTGAATAATATGAGCAACCCCTACCTTAAGGGAGTTGCGAAGTATTATTTATGTTGCACAGTGTGATCCTTTAGGCTAAAATACTTAGGATCCCTCTCTCCTTTATATGTTGGTCTCACTGTGTTTCTTGAACTTAGAATAATTAAGTTGTATCTTGTAGCCTCTAAAGACTTGTACTAATAGTTTAATTTTTGTATGATTTTCTTTACACTTGCTTACATCGTAGTAGAACTTTTAAATTCCTTATTTTCCCTCACTTATACGATCACGTAGGACAACTATAATCCAATAATCCAACGTAGCATAAATTTCGGTTAGGACCCACAGTTATAGACCTCAAAGAGTGCTTAACACCTTCTCTTTGAGGTAATTTGAGCCCTTACATAATATTTGGCGACACAGACTAGTTAAACAAAGTTATTCGCAAATAGGTACCCTAATGCACTTTAAAAATCATTAGGTGGTGACTCTTCTCTTTTAATACCCATTTAAAAGAGTTGTCAAATGTCAAAACCCGCTTTCGAGAAAAAAAGGGGCTCAACAGGTACCATCTATCAGAACGAGTCTCTTTTCTTCTTGCATTAGTCCGTCCCCATTAACAACTTCTTTGTACTCAAGGAAGGAAGCTAGGGAAATGAATTTTTAGTGCTTTGTAATCTTCCCAAGTACCTAGATCAGGAGGCAACTTATCCCATACACTAGAACCTGCGCCACTTCCATATTTCCCTTCCGGATAATGCGCCTTCCCAAAATATTTTGAGGCTGAGGAAAGTAGGGGCTGGCCAAAGTCAACTACTGGGTGGAAGATAACATCAAGCAACTCATGTCATTTCTTCTGTTGGGAAACATGGAAGTTGGGATGCAACAGTAGCTGAGATGGGAGTGACAACTTGTATGCTACTTATCCTATTTTTTGCGGAATTTGATATGGCCCATAGTACTTAGCAGATAGTTTGGAAAGTGTGCTCCCGACAACCTGTAAGGTTGAACCCCCAGATAAACCCAATCTCTTTCCTTAAATTTCCTGTCAGATCTGTGCTTATTAGCATGCTCCACCATTCTTTATTGATCCCTCTTCAAATGGTATTTTAACTATTGTAGTTTAAATTCTCTTATAAGCAAGCTTCCATCTGTCTCTTCCATGCCAGAATATCCAGCTGCATAGAGTAGATGCAAATAGGGTGGTTGTCCATACGATTTCTCATAGGGAGTACACTGTATAAAGGTATGAAATGTATTGTACCACCACTATACCTCAAACAAGTATTGGAATCAATCGTCCTGAGAATCTGAGCAGAAGCATCTTAGATAAGTTTCTAAACATTTGTTCAGCACCTTTGTTTGTCCATCTATTTGAGGATGATATGTCGTGGATGTATTAAGAGTCACTTCCAATATAGAAAACAATTCAACTCACATCTTACAAGTGAACATAGGATAGTTGTCACTAATTATATCTTCTGGCATACCATGCAGTTTATAAATGTGAACCATGAATAACCTAGCAATGTCACTAGCTGAGTAAGGGTGAGACAACCCTATAAAATGTGTATACTTAGTGGATCTATCCACCACGACCCAAATGACTGATTTCCCTTTTATTTTAGGTAAATCTTCCACAAAATCCATACTGATGCTAACCCAAGTTGTTTCAGGTACCTTGAGTTGTTGAATTAACTCTGGATAAGCAAAATTATCATACTTATGCATCTGGCATTTGTCACATGTTTTCACTGTTTCTTTCACTTCCTCCCTCATCCCTTTCCAATAGAAAAGAGAGGATATTCTTCTGTATGTGTTCTCAATGCCAGAATGCCCTCCAATTGGTGAGTTGTGCCACAGCTATATGATATCCTTCCTAAGTTGCTTGCCAGGTCCTACCACCAACTTGCCATTCTTTCTCAATTGTTCATGAATAAATGAGTACTCTTTCCCATTGGTTCCCTTCTCCTTCGGGGATTGAATCAATGTAATTAAATCAGTATCTGCTTCCCATCTTTTCATAATCATCTCTAGTAGTTTAGTCCTTATAGTGGACAAAGACATATCAACAAATTACACCATAGGTAGCCTAGAAAGAGCATCTACTACCTTATTCTCCTTTCCTTTTTTGTATTCAATTTCAAAATCATATTGCATCAATTTAGTTATCCACTTCAATTGACTTCTAGTGTGCATTTTTTTCCCCAATAAGAACTTAAGTGCCTTTTGATATGTTTTAACTACGAAAGGCCTCATAGTTAAGTATTGAAACCACTTATTGACGGCCATAACTAAGGCCAGCTATTCCTTGTCATACACATAAAGAGCATGGTGTTGCATTGACAATACTTTACTAAGGAATGCAATAGGTTGGCTCTTTTGCATGAGTATATCTCCAATTCCTACATTGCCAGCATCAGTCTCTACTACAAATGTTAGGGAGAAATCAAGTAGCACTAGCACTGGTCTAGTAGTTAGGGCCACATTTAATTTGTTGAAGGCTTCACTATTTTTTTTCAGTCCAACAGAACCCATCCTTCTTGAGTAGGCCAGTGGGGGGCTTGCTGATGATCTCATATCCTTTTATAAATTTTCTATAATAACTTGCTAGCCCAAAAAACCACCTCAACTGAGCAGTATTCTTAGGTTCAGGCCACAACTTAACTGCTTCAATCTTCCTAGGGTCAATTGATACGCCTTGTGCTAAAATGTAATGGCCTAGGTATTCTACCTTTTCAGCTGCAAATACATATTTACTTCTTTTTACTAATATTTGATGTTTGACCAGCAGTACAAATGCCACCCTAAGGTGTTCTAAATATTCCTCTAAACTACTGATGTAGATTAGGATGTCATCAAAGAACACACTAGAATAAACTTCCTAAGCTGATTCTGAAAGATGTGGTTCATTAATCCTTGGAAGCTTGATGGTGCATTGGTCAACCCAAATGGCATGGCTAGGTACTCATAGTGTCCAGAATGTGTTTTAAAGGTAGACTTAGTTATATCAGCCACTGACATTCTTATTTAATGGTATCCAACACTTAAATCTATCTTAGAATAAATTTTAGAATCTCTCAATTCATCCAAAAACTCTTCAATAATAGGAATAGGAAACTTTTCTTTTATTGTCATATTGTTCAAGGCCCTATAATTCACATAAAGCCTCCAAAATCCATTTTTCTTGCCCATTAATACTACAAGTAATGCATATAGGCTTGAGCTATATTGGATGATCCCCCGATTCATCATCTCTATCACCATCTTCTCAATAGCATCCTTTTGGAGTAGTGAGTACCTGTAGGGCCTGGAATATATTGGTGAACTCCCTTCAGTCAATGGAATGTGATGATCAAATACCCCCTGGAAGGGGGAAGCTGAGTTGGTTCCCCAAAAACCTTCTCATAGGCATTCAAAACATCGTTTACTGCCAGTGGTTCTTCCATTTGCTCAACTCCTTTACTATTAGCACTTTCATTATCCTCACCTGCTGGTTCTCTAACCTTTACCATAAATATTTGTGATCCCTCTATGGTTATTTTCTCCAAAGACTTATCTTGTATGGTTTATAACTTAAGTTGGATCCCCTTCAGGGTGAGTAATTGTCTATTATATTCAAACTCCATCAGGTTCTCTGAAGTTGAACTTAATATCACCAAAAGGGCATAGCCATTGTATGTCTAGAACCACATAATTTTTTTCTATATAATACCAACAAATCATCCTTGAACATAATCCCTTGCATCAACGAATAAAATCCTTTGCACATATTGTCTGTGGAAATTTTCGCACAATCAACACTTGCACCAACTAAGGATTAGTCTTACTGATAACACACCCCAGCCTTTTTGCTACTTGTTCATCGATGAAATTATTTGTTGCACCACAATCTATGAAGACCTCTAGGGGTTTATTTTCAGTGAAACCTTTTAGTCTCAGGTTTTTGTAGTCCAAGGTTCCATTTAGAGCCTATAAGAAGATAACACAACCCTCCAAAGGATCCATCATCACTTCTTCTTCTCCCAATTCTGCTTCTATAGGGATATCTTCCCCTTCACCTTCCTGTTCTTCAATCACCTCTAACTCCAGCGAAAATAGCTACCTCTTAGTCTCGCACTTATGCTCAACTACAAACTTTTCATCACAGAAAAAACAAAATGTTTTGGCCCTCTTATCATCCATTTCAGCTGGACTTAGTCTCTTTCTCCTATAATTATCCATCTTGGCCCTGGGAGGCCTCTTGATACTGTCAGTATTTCCTCTGGGAGTGAAGTTAGAGTTATACCCCATGGTACTTCTATTTTGGGCAGCTCCTGGAGGAGTACCTCTGATAGATTTACTTTGTGCAGCAAAATTTGATTCTTGTAACCTTGCTAAGTAGTAAGCTTGAGGAAGAGTAGTGAGGTTCCCTACTCATACAGTGTTGCTCAACTCATGCTTTAAATTATTCAAGAAACATTAATGGCATGCTCTACATATATATTTAGCCTGTTCATCACACTATCATAGGCCTTCTGATAATCCTTCTCAGTACTAGTGCGTTTGATATTCATAAGCTTTGTTATTGGATCTGAGTATCCAGCCCCAAAACTGTCACATAATGCCCACAAATACTCCTCCCAAGATGGAAGAGGCATTTGACCTCTGCTCATGTATCCTAGGTGCCACTGTAGGGCATCCTCCTCAAAATGTAAAGATACCAATTTCATCTTTCACTAGATAGTGACATTTTCTTCAGCAAAGAACTGCTCCACTTTATATAGCCAAGTTCTCAAGTTTTATCTATAAAATTTGAGAATTATATTTTTGTGTATTTTGTATAGGATATATTTGATAATGGTACTTGGTGATGCTAGTGGTTGGTTAGGTAGGTTTGGTAAAATTGGTGGTAAAGTTTTGGTAATAAGGAAAATGGGTCTGCATATAAGTTGTCTTGTGATATAGAGGTGGGGGAATATGAGTGTTATAGGTAGGAGGATATTGGTGGTTTTGGTTATAGGAAGGAGGGTACTGTGTGTTCTAGTTAAACTGACTGTGAGGAATCTGTAGTCCATAATAGGACCCTTGGTTATATTGATAGCTAGGATGGTATAATCTACTCCAATCTATGTGATTAGGGAAGAGATATGTTTGATTGATCAAATTTCTAGGAAGGTGATGAGGTTTATTTTGAGGGTTCATGTTATGATTGGAAGAGATGGGGTTACTTTGGGGCAAATTCAAATTAAACTGCAACGAATTATGAAGAGGTATCTCAGCTAAATTACCTCGAAGATTCATAGCACTCCCTGTAGATAGTGTCGGCTGATTTTGCATTGATGCTTGACAATACTGGATCTGAGAGCTTGAAGGGTTACTAGCATAAGCATGTGAATCTGGAATATTATGTCTTACAGGTGCAACACTTGTCAATAGAACAATACCCCTTGCACTAAACTCAGCATTCAAGTTGTTCAACTATGTATTGACTGAACTGTATGGGTTATGTGTGTTGTAAATGATTCCCATAGGAGAAATCAGATCTCCAAACATCAAGGGAGTGTTTGAGGATGAATATAACTCCCCCTCGCTAGACAAAGGATATTTTTCCCTTTCTGGTCTTCTTACTCTATGTACAACTTTCTGCAGGTCATGTAGAGCTGAGTCCTGAGCCCTTAGAGATTGTTCATGTAGGGTTTCAACTTTATCTTGTCTCTAGCTGAAGTGAGTTGCATTAACAACTAATTTGTGAAGAATATTATTACTTGTGTTTTCTCGAAAGCCACGGAAATCACTGAGCCAAGAAAGAGCTATGATACCACTGATGCAGTGGTTAGATTTAGTAACCAAAAAAGAGAGAAGAATCTACTGCTAACATACTAAGCAAGGGAAAAATAGATAATTCTCATTCATGTCCGTTAATGGCTAATTACAGCGAAATATATTTTTCTCTATCATGAATAGAGGAAAAAATATCATAACAACTCTAATAGGACCTATCGAGCAAAGTTGTACTAATTAAGGAACTGATTGTAAGCAGCTAGAACATATATATATATATATATATA